>JAJJWX010002669.1:0-30670 GCA_023529315.1 Papaver bracteatum | reverse complement strand
CTATAATAAGACTGTTTTGAAAATGTTCTAAAAGTGTGACCATGACAGGTCAACGGACATATATGCCCTAATCTTTTATGGAAATACCTAATGTGTGCACATCGGGTAAGGATGGGTAGGCATTACATATATATAGTCTTTTGAGTTGGGGGTTAACCACCTCTATGAAGAAGTTAAGGGAAAAAGATTAAGAAAATAATTTATTTTTATTAACTGTGTTCAAAATAATTGTTGGTCAGGCTATTTATATCTTCAAAGCCGTGCAGAAGAAGTAAAGAACTAGAGTTTTAATAACTCTTAAACAACTATCTAAACAAAGAAATAAACAGACTAACTATAGTACTTATAAATAAGGAAACTGGATAGGAGATGGTATCACAACAAGATACCATTCCAAATTTCCTTTGTCAATAGAGCAGTGATGTCCCGCACCGTGTTGCGGGAGAGCTAAATGAGCAAGCACAGTATTGGCCATTAGATCAATTCTCTACCCGTTGGATTGACTCTACCTTTACTTTTCTAGTTGTATACAGCTGTCGAACTTAGAAAATTAGAGTTAGGTCCTTATAAGTTTTTTTAGCATAAATATAACCAACAGTATTGCTAAGGACTTGTTTGCTCCAATAACTGAGCTCATGAGAAGCCTGGGAGAAAGAAAGCCAAGGAAAAGTCTGAAACCGTGGTTGCCAATGAACAATACCTTTTTTTGCACATGATTTTTCTGAATTATTATGTGCATTTCATACATTAAAATCAAAATCATCTTGTAAACTACGATCAAACTCAGTTGTCAAATTTCAATTTCGTCTAGAACTCATCTCCACAAAACCAAAACATAACAGATGAAGAAGGTGGTTTTTTTTTCTTAAGAAAAGGTTTCTCTTCTTAATAATTTAATAATACTTATTAAGAAAAATTATTATATGTAGAGGGTGGTTTTTACTTTAGATAAGAACTAAAAGGACCTTACTCTAATTTGTTAAGTTCTCTTGTTGTATACAGCTGGAAAAGTAAAGGAAAAGTCAATCCGAGGGATGGTGGGTTAATCTAACCACCAATAATGTGCTTGCTCATTTAGCTCTCCCACAACACGGCGTCGGACAACACTGCTCTTGCCAATATGGGTTTTTCTTGGTATACTTGCCAAAAGAAGAAGCCTATTCTGGGAGGCCAATGTTTGCTCTGATTTTTTTTTCCTTGGGAAGAATTAAACTGGATGGTGGTTTGCCCGCTTTCATGGAGAGGGAACCCGCAGTAATTTTTTTTTTTTTTTTACTTTATATTAAATAGATAGACTTCTAAAAGTTTATGACTGAAAAGTCCCCGCAAAGGCACCGTAAACAAGGCAATAATTGTAAGGGTATAATAGACAAAACCCCACTTACCAACTAGTAATTGAAGGAGGGTTTATAAATGTTTCTAGATTCTTGGGCAAACATCAGATATTTTTTCGTTGTTGTTGTAATAATGGCGAAGGCGGCTGGTGCTGGTTGGGTAGAAGAAGAAAATATTTGCAGTAGAAGGGATGGGAAATGGAGATGCAAGAATGCAAGTGCTGATAATGAACTGCGTTACTGTGAAAAACATTACGTAGAGAAGAAAAAGCTGCCTCCAGATGAAGAGCGTTGTAGTAAATTCAGTGGAAAGAGATGGAGATGCAAGAATTTTAGGATGAGGAGTCATGGCGGTACTGCTGCTAATGATAATAGTGTTCGTCACTCTAAATTTTGTGAAAAACATTACAATTATTTTGCTGAGTATGACAAGAAACGTAATTGGAGATGGTGAAGGTGATACCCGTGAGTAATTCTAACATACATTTCTCAATTTCTATTTTTAATTTACTGATTTCTTATATTGATGATCGTTTGCTTTGAATTATGATAACTAATTGAAATATTTCCTAGTTTCATTCATCCGTTGATTTAAGTCACCCTTATCATTGCTAATTGGGCATTTTGAATACAGCCGATACAATTATACAAAGTGGTACCGGTTCTGCCGATATTGCGACGAAGAGGGATAATTTCGAAGCAACACAAGGGTCTGGAGAACTAGGTTTTACAGATTTCGAACTACATTTTACAGATTTTTTAACAGATGAACAGATTTGTTGTAGAAATGATGGAGTGAATTGGAAAAGCAATAAGGAGAGTGAACTTCTAACTAAGATGATGAAGAAGAAGAAGAAGGAGAAGATGGAGAAGAAGAAGCTTCTTCCTCCAGATGAAGAGCGTTGTTGTCAAACTAGTGGAAAATACAGATGCAAGAATTTTAGGATGGGTCATGGTGCTGCTTCGGTTGATGATACTGTTCCTAAGACTAAGCGTTGTGAAAAACATTATAATTATTTTGCAGAGTATTATTATAAGAATCTTAAGGAGAAGAAGAAGAGTGGAGATGGTGAAGGTGACCTGTCTCTTGTTGATACCTGTGAGTAACTCTTACATTTCTCAATCTGTCTGTGTATTAGTGATTTGTTTCTTTTGCCTTGAATTTATGATAACTGATTGAGAAATTTTAACTCCCCCTTAAGGGAAAGTAAGTAAGAATCACTGCAAAGTTAGTAAAAGGTAGTTCTGTTCTGCCAAAATTGGGGCAAGGAGGAAATTTTTTGAAAGAATTGTCCGGAAAACTAAAATCAGTGACAGGAATTAGGGAACCTATAATTTAGGATAATCGAGACGTGAGTCTTCACTAAAGAATTTTTGAAAGGGGTTCAAAAACGTATACTCCCATTCATTTACGTCTCGATAATTTTTGTACGATAATTTAGAATTTCCAAGATTATTAGTTTGATTGATAGAAAGGAAGAGTAACAATCATTGCATCGTCTAACTAATTGAGAATTCTTTATATATGCAGCTGAGATACAAGGTGGTTCTGCCAGTGTTGGGACCAAGAGGAAAAAAGATGAAAGAAGGGAATGGTCTGGAGAACTGAATTTTACTGATATTTTAATAGATAAACCTTCTTTGAGCACCTCAAATAAGATGAAAAAGAAGGAGATGGAAAAGATGATGCTGCCTCCAGATGGACAGCGCTGTGGTATGACTGGTGGTGGAGGATGGAGATGCAAGAATTTTAAGATGGGTCATGGTGCTACTGCTGATGATGCTACTGTGCCTAAGACAAGATATTGTGAAAAGCATTCCAATCTTAATGAAAAGTATAATGAAAATCATCTTAAGAAGAAGGTAGCAGAGGAAAATGATGAACAGCGTTGTTGTCAAAAAACTCGTGGCGGAGGATGGAGATGCAAAAATTTTAGGATGGGTCATGGTGCTGCTGTTGATGATGACACTGTTGCTAAGACAAGATATTGCGAAAAGCATTACAATCTTCATCATGAACATCGTTGTGGTCATACTAACGGTAGAGGATCGAGATGCAAGAATTTTAGGATTGGACATGGTGCTGCTGCTGATGATGATACCGTTCCTAAGAAAATATATTGTGAAAAACATTACAATTTTCGTGCGAAGTATTACGAGAATCTTAAGAAGAAGGAGGAGGAGATAGAGAAGAAGAAGCTTCTGCCTCCAGATGAACAACGTTGTTCTCAAACCAATGGAAGTGCATGGAGATGCAAGAAAGCTAGGATGGGTCATGGTGATGATGACACTGTTCCTAAGAGTAGACATTGTGAAAAACATTTCAATTATTATGCAAAGTACAATGCAATGTATTATCAGAACCATCTTAAGAAGAGAACTGGGGACGGGGACGCTGCAGGTTGTAGTGCTACTGGTACTATAGAATGTAGAGGATTGAAACGTAGGAGGAGGAAGAAGGTAACGGAGGAAGATAACCGGTCCCTTGATGTAACAAGAAGTATGCAACCAGCTACCAGTGATGATACCTGTGAGTAATTCTTATATCTTCATTTTAGTGACTTTTTTATGGTTCTTGTTTGTTCTTGCCATTGCTGTTCTTGTTGTTGTTAAGGTTCAATGCGTTTGTTTACATGTTTAAAATATAGTAATTGAAAAATTTCATAGTTTCATCTGCTAAGTCCCCCAGAGGAATCATTTCATTCATTTGTCTAACTTATTGGGATTTTTTTATCTAGCTGTTACAATTGTAGAAGGTGGTACTGGCAGTATAAAGAGGAAGAGGAAAAATGTCGAAAGAGAGGAAGATGACCGGTTCGTTGATGATACTCTTGGCGAATCTGAAGATTCTGATAGTTGTGTTGATTCAGAAAATTCTGTTGGTGACCTTATGGATATGCTGGGGATGGATAATTGGGACTGGAACAACGATGAATTGACATGGAAATCTGAGGCTGATATGCTTTCTTCATTCGAGGAGGATCCTGTTCTGCTATACTTGTAACTGCATGAAACTACTGTTTTTTCAATTACAATACAGTCGCTTGTTCAATGTTGCCAGAATCTGTTTAATCAAAAAAAAAAACAAAAAAAATTGTTGCAAGAATATGTAAGCTTGTTGGTTTACATTCATATACTGTCTAGGTTCATTGTCAATCTACTGCATGGAATCATTTCATATTCTGATGAAGACTTAGACTTATTCTAATTAGGATTCAAAATGTATCAGCGGGGAATGACCCTATCAGTGGAGGAGTTGGGGACATTAAATTCTAAAGCGGTTGACGACTGCAAGAGGCTGGCTAAGAGATACTTGTTTTATTTATTTCATATCTACGAAAACGAAAAAGATTGTATTTTCCTTCCAGACAGCCATGGAGATGAAACTGCTAAGGGTTGTGTAAGTGGCCTTTACTTTTTGCACTGGGTATTGCAATCTTGCATTTTCTTTTAACCTCCTCTAATTTTGTACGCATATGAAATGGAATACTGGTTAATACACCAAATGGAACATTAAAAAATAGCGTAAAGTCTAATTACTATATTAAAGTTGTATGACCTCTTTTTTTATTTTTCGTATAACAGCGGCTCTTAATTTTGTTAAGAGAACTACAGTAAAACTTTTTAAAAATAATACTCGATAATATAATAGTCTAGCTAAAATAATAAAATTTTACAATCCTGATTCGGGACCTTAATGCTAAAATAATAAATTCGATAAAATTATAATATAATATATTTCAAAAGTTCTCTTTAAACATTAATAGGTCCCAAAAATTATATAAAATAATAATTCCTTTAGAAAATAAAAATAATTTTACACACATTAAATTTTCTCACAATATGATTCAATGTTGGTTTATTTTTCTCTGAAGTTCAAATCAAGTTGTATTCCATCCTTAATAGCTCGTAGTGCACATTAAAAACAAATGCATGTCGGTCTTAAAATATTTCCGTTAATGTTTTTTTATCTTTTTTTTTTTTTAATTTTCACTTTTAAAAATCTAGTTCGGTATTTATCCTAAGATACTTTATTTTATTTTTTTTAATATAGAAATTCTCATTTTTTCGAAAGAAATTTCTTAGATTGAAAATTATTCTTTAAATATATATTATCATTATATGTATAAAAAATTTTATTTAAATTATTATTATTTTATTTTTTTAAACTAGTTGGAAGCCTAACAAGCTAGGCTCCAACGACATACTACTACATTATTATTTTTTCGATTAAGTAGTATTTCTTTAAAATAATAGGAATTGGTGGTCCCAAGCCTATTATTTTATAGATGTTTTACTGTACTAGTCACAAGACAGTTGACTGTTGCAATGTTTGCTAGAAAGACGAAGTCTAGTAAGAGTACTAATTGAGCTATAAATTGCAAGATTGTGTGTACATGGGTAAAAATCCTCAAGATAACTACAAAACAAGCACAGGGACTACTCAAATGCAGTCATACACTTCCTTCCCTATTCGAATTATATAAGTGTAGAAGTGGGGAATTGAGAATCTTTATTGGGACAGCGTTCAGAATGAGTAGGAGGTAATTTATCCATTCATCTAATTTTGTCGGACTAAAATACTTCTCATCATCACAACGCTTCAATCTCAATTCATAAGAAGATTCTTTATGACAAATCAAAAAAGGAAAGGAAAAAATAGTGAAAAATAAATCAACTAAATTAAACAAAAAAAAAAGATTCACCAAAACAAAATGATTCTTAGGCCAAATTATGAGGTCAACACCGACATAAGTTCCAAAGGATTAGGCTCTTCCATACAGAGAAATACAGTACTAAAGAATGTTGGATATTTTCTTCTATGCAATCGTTGTTGACCTGAGTTACGATAACCAAAGAAGATTAAAGTAACCAAGTATAAATCGAGTTGAGTATTGGATTCTCTGTCCGTAGTTGACCTGAATTACGATAACCAAAGAAACAAGAAGATTAAAGTAACTAAGTATAGATGGAGTCGAGTATTGGATACTATGTCCTTAAGAAGAAATTTGCCCCACTCCGGTGCTAATGGGTCTTACTTGCGAAATGTCTCCCATGATACAATGACCTTTCTTCCTCGAGTAGAAGCACTCCAAACTCAAGGAAATAGCGAACCAAATTTAGTGTTTATATCTCAATACTATGACAACAATGAACACAAGTGAAAAAAATTTTGGTGTGTGTTTTTCTTGTATATTAGAATGAAACATGGGTGGAGTTTATATAGTTGATACGTGACTCTTAGGAGAGTCATGTCTTTTGGGAGGGTCATGTTAATTTCTTCATGGATAGTCACATTTCTTGGAAAGAGTCCCTTCATGAAGAGTCAAGTCTCTTGGGATAAGCCTCAAATTCAAATGAAAGGTTTTACTAGTAAACACAACCCTTCACACTTTGGTGTAACTAACTTATCCTATATTCTATTTAAAATTTCCAACAAAGAAGTCCAAGTTTCTAACTGACAAAAACTATCAATAGGATAGCACAAAACAAGTCTAGGTAGTACTAATATAATGCAGGCAAACCATCAATGATTCTTATGAACCAGACGATAAGGGTATGATCCACAAAACTCCACTTACCAACCTGTATGGAGGCTTTACTATATGACCGCGGGCGGTGGGACGCCGACCATGAAAGACTGCCTCAGCAGTGGGAAATGCAAATGGATATGGAAGGTAATATATTTAATGGGTTTGGCTAATTCATGAATAACCACATTACACCACTGGTTGTTCTCTGTCTAAATTTGATATACAACTATCAGCAAGAATACTAGTCCCTCATCTGGTCAAATAATCAGTAGCTCAGCATTGATGAGAAAAAATATTTGGGCTTACCTTTTTTTGTTGGAAGGAATAAGAAGATACCATTCTCTAACCTCATAGAAAAAATGGATAATAGACTCTCAAGATGGGTATCAATAAACATTTCCGAAGCTGGAAAATCAGTAATGGTAACGAATATCACTAATGCATTACCAGTTCATCACATGATAAGCCTCAAATTTCCAGATGAAACCAAGGCAAACCACCTATTTCTTGGAAGAATGTTAGTAAACCTAAAGAAGAAGGGGGGCTAGGTTTCAGAGATCTTAATTAAGCTATTTAATAGAGCTTTACTGGCAAAGTCAACATGGTAATTGTGTACAGACCAAACTTCGGTTTGTGCCAAATCTCTCAGGGAAAAATACTTCCCAGATGGCAAAGTTTTCAACATCAAATACAATCCTAACTCTACTTGGTCTTGGAGAAGTATAAACTCTGAACTTCAATTCATTAAGAAATATAACTGCTGGAGCATTGGAGATGGCCATGATATTTTGATTTGGAGCTATAAATGGATATCAGATTTAGAAGCTCCACCTACACCAAAAGTGAATGCTACAAATGTTCAGGACTTCACTTAGGTTTACCAACTATTCTCAAGCACTGGAGGATGGAATGTTGATCTTGTTTTCTCTCTCTTTGACGTTCTAGTGGCAAGGTTAATTCTCAAGATGACTGTGCATCCTCAACAACAAGATAGAATGGTTTGGACTCTTGAAAGAAATGGAAAATTTACTGTTAAATCGGCTTACAAGAAAATGTTTGAGGAACAAAACAATAATCATTCAGTTGGGCCAAGAATGCAATCTATTTTCAAGAAATTATGGAAGCTTCCTATGTTACCTAGAATCACTCAGTTTCTCTGGAAATGTCTCAAAGATATTCTTCAAACAAGGGACAAACTGTTTCATGTTATCCAAAATGGTGATTACAATTGTCCTTTATGTAATCATACTCTGGAGACTTCTTATCATAGCATTCTACACTGCAATATCTCTAGGGCTGTATGGTTTGCTATTTTGGGGATTTATATTCAAGGTGATGCATATATGGTTGAATGGTTCTGCAACTGGTTTGAGAAGCTTTCAAATAAACAGATTCAGCAGGAGGAAGTTTGCAAAATAGCAATTGTTGCTTGGTGCATTTGGACAGCGAGATGTGATACTGTTTTTAAAGGCTTGAAGATATCTCCAGAATCAATTATTCAAAGATCAAAGACAGAGATTGAGATGCTCAGAATTAAACCTATAAACTCTAATTTTCAAGTCAGTAAACAAAGTAGAACTAATATACACCGGTCTCCACCTCCTAATGGCACTTATAAAATAAATTTTGACGGTTCTTTTCATTATTCACTTAAAACAGGAGGCACTGGACTTATAGTTCGTGATTTTGCAGGTACACACCGGGGTTCCAAATGTCTCTACCTAGATGTTGCTTGGAGTCCAGAGCAAGTGGAATGTAGAGCTTTATGGGAGGTAGTACAGTGGGCAAAAGAAAGGTGCATGGAAAGAGTACAATTTGAGCTGGACTCACAAATAGTTGCAGATGCAATAAACAAGAATAATAACCATGTAGATTGGAGGATTCATAACCTGATTCAAGATATGAAGTCTATTTTTAATAATAATAGTTCTTGGTGTTGTAGTTATGTGCCTAAACAAAAGAACAAAGTAGCATATATTCTAGCTAAGTTAGGAAGAGTCAGTTGTCTTAGTAGTGTTTGGTTATCAGTAATGTCTGAAGAAATTTCAATTCAGGTTCAGGAAGATGCTAAGAACGTAACCATTGCTTCTTAATCAATTCAAAATCTTTCTTTCTTCAAAAAAAACACTATCAAGTTCGATGAACCCCTTTGATTTTGTCTCCACGAGTCTCAGAAAATGGACGCATGAGACACAGGTGTAAATTTTCCATAACATAGCCAAGGGTAAGCATGGTAATTCGCATAATTTTTGAACTCCTATAAGAAAAAAAAAATGAAACAAACCTAAACCTAAATATTCTCGGCCGCCTTTCTCTTCTTCGTCTCACTGTTGACATTTTTTAGATTACCCATGATTAATTGACCAAGGTTAAATACTGTTAGTATTGTTCTGTGAAAGCTCAGGACGTCGCCACTCTTCAAAATATTTTTTTTCTAATTTGGAAGAAATTGCAATTGAAAGTGATGCAGTTCTATTGATCTGTATGATCAAATTTGATGCAATTGGTTTTTCGTTCCATTTGATGGTAAATTTTCAGATTGGGTGTGGGAAGAATCACTGGTGTAGGTCAGAAATTAATGTTAATTGAAAAAAAATCGACGAAGAAATTTGATCAAATTTGCTTTGTTCTTCATCTTTTTGTTGTTTGTTTGATCAATTTCTTATCTATTAAAGATTTGGAGATGAAGCTTCCTCCTGATCAAGAGCGTTGTTGTGAAACTGGTGGAAAAGGAATCAATATATACAGATGCAAGAATTTTAGGATGAGTCATGGTGCTGCTGCTGCTGATGATAGTGTTCCTAACACCAAATTTTGTGAACATCATTACAATTATTACGCAGAGTATAAAAATCTTAAGAAGAAGAGAAATGGAGTGGGCGAAGGTGCAGCTGGTCCTATAGCAGAAACCACGGGATCGAAACGGGGGACGAAGAAGAAGGTAACGGAGGAGGAAGATGATGATACCTGTGAGTCATTCTTACATACACATCTCAATCTATCTTTATTTTAGTGATTTCTTATCTCTAATGATAACTAATTGAGAAATTTTATAGTTTCATTTTTTGATTTAAAGTAACAATGACTGCATAGAATGTCTAATTAATTGGGAATTTTTGATCCAGCTGAACAGCGTTGTTGTCAAACTGATGGTAAAAGATGGAGATGCAAGAATTTTAGGATGAGTCATGGTGCTGCTGCTTATGCTGCTAATGTTCCTAAGACAAAATATTGTGAAAAGCATTGCAATCTTCGTGCAAAGTATTATGAGAATCGTAAGAAGAAGGTACCGAATGGTAAGAACAAGGTGCTGCTGCTACTGTTCCTAAGACAGAATATTGTGAAAAGCATTACATTATTCGTGCAAAGTATTATGAGAATCGGAAGAAGAGAAGTAAGGATGGTGAAGGTGCAGGTACAAGTTATATCGAAAAAACTGGGGGCTCGGAATGGAGGATGGAGAAGTTACGGGAGGAAGATGATGAAACAGAAATTCAGAAACTAGGGACTTCACTTGATGATACCTGTGAGTAATTCTTATATCTTCATTTTAGAGATTTTTTTATGTTGTTGGTTTTTTCTATTGCTTACATGTTAAAATTATGATAAGTAATTGAACAAATAGTTTCATCATCTCTTCTTGAGGTTGCTGCTGTTGTTTTTTTGTTTCGATTGCATACATGTTTAAAATATAATCATCGAGAAATTTCATAGTTAAGTCCCCTAGAGGAATCATTGCATTCATTTGTCTAACTAATTGGGAATCTTCTATCCAGTTGTTACAGTTGTAGAAGATGGTACAGGCAATATTAGGAGGATGAGGAAAAATGTCGAAAGAGGGGAAGATGACCGGTTCGTTGATGACACTCTTGTCGAATTTGAAGATTTTGACGGTTATGTTGATTCAGATAATTCTCTCGGCGACCTTATGGATATGCTGGTTAACATACCAGATGGAACATTGGATGTGTATTGACTCTTGAATGTAGTAAGTCATATCATGGTATTTACTCTTAAGGTTGGTTTAATAGAACTGATAATGTTTTGAGTAAAATCGTATTATTGTATATATAATTTGAGTAGAAATTGCTGCTCTCACATTGAAAGTTTGGCCAAAAGCTTGAATTCTTGAGCTTCTGGCCCTCAGCCAATAAAAATCAAAGGTTTTGAGATCTTTTCGGTATTCTTTTTTTGCCCCACTCGAGATTGTTAGGTGCCGTCCGGAAAATCATAGAAAACCTAATCTAATCTTCACTCGCATCTTTTTCTCCCGCAACTTTCCCTACTCTCTTTCTCTCCCATTAAACCCTACAAAGCTAAGAAAAATCCTTCTTCGTCTTGCGGCAAGAAAACTTAAATTTCAAAGGAATGTTAATTACAATCGTGAGTTGTGACAATATCGTTTACAAGTGAATTCTTTTTTTCCATTCTTCAGAGAATCAATTTTTTGAAGTCCACTATCCAGGTGATAATAGCTTCAGTTATGGTTGGTTTATTTATCGATTAATCCATGGTTTATTTATGAAGGAAAAAAAAAATCCAACTTTCAAACTCAAGAAACCCTACATGAGCCCACTGGACTTGACCGCCAAATTATCCCATGGAATTTTCCACTTCTCAAGTTTATGTGGCATTAGCTACTGGATGCAGTATCTATAAAACAAAAACAAAATAGAGCTAACACCGTTATATGCTTAGTCTTATTTTTTTAAGCTTTTTTATTCCTTATTCTTCGTTATGGCCTTCCCAAGGCTGGTGAAACACTTACCAGTCTGTAGTTGTTGACAAGGTATGTTTTTTTTATATCTGAATTAATCCACGGTTATATGTTGAAACTTATACTATCCCAATGAAAATGATTTGTATTCTCGGCTTAGAAAATTCCAGTCCATTTTGTTGTAAATTTTTTAGGAAAGATGTCTTGATTTTGTGCAAATACATCCTTCTTAATGTTCATTATAAATTGAAGCTTATACTGTCCAAATGAAAATGATTTGTATTCTCGGCTTATAATTTTCCGAGTCCGACCCGTTTTATAACAAATGTTTTAGGAAATGTGTCTTGATTTTGTGTGAATACATCCTTCTTATTGTTTATTGACATTGTGTTGATCTCGATAAGAGAAAGTTTCTTTTGTTGAAATTAGTTCCTTTCTAACCGTAGTATAATTCTCGATGTTGTGATCCACAATGTCTACCTCTATTTTATAAAATGAACTATGAAACTGGGAAGGTAGCAAAAATAGAGCTTCTGTTTGTATACTTTTTTTTTTTTATATATGGATGAATCTCCCTTAACAAAGAATACAAAAGATATTGTCCACCCAACTGTTGAGTGTTTTTTATTATACCAATATTTATTATTAGATGATTTTGCTAGAAATGTCTTCCCACAATAGTATTTATCATTCTTCTGAAATGTTCTCTTTGAAATTGCTACCACGTGGTCATAGTTTCTAATGATTTATATGAAGTTTTCATTTGAAGTTTGCATTGTCTGCTGGGATCGGACCACAATTGAAGAGCAGTCCAGAACCGTAATTTATTCGTGACGACAATAAGGTAATGCACCTGCAAATCTTCAACGGTTGTTGTCGTTCCCTACTTACTCTCTTTTTTTGTTTTAACTTTGTTGCAACTCTTTCTTGAATATATTTTAATTTTCCCTTAAATATAAACATCTGAACACATACTGTTTGAACTGGTAAATGCATTTAACAGTTCAAATTTATTTTAGCTCATGCATATTTGGTTTTTTGGTGGTAGGGACTAGGGATGGTCAAATTAACCGAAGAACTAGGTTGTTGAGGATTTTATAGTGACATCACTACTAAATCTCAATTCTATGCTAACCCAGTAATAACTTTGTAGATTGATTTGGTAATCAAATCAAAATTGTAAATTAATTGATTGTTGTTTAACAAATTAAGGCTTTCTACTGACTCCCAAAATGAGCTATGAAAAATGCAAAGCTGCATATCACTATATGTTCTGACATCATACTGAATGGAACTTGAGCTAAAGTGGATATCTATATAGTTACCAAATATTTAGTTTATTTATTGTTCTGGGACAATCAAAATTGTTGTAGACCTTGGTAATAATGTCCAAATGATTGCAAGTAGGTTCCTGAATTAACTGGTATTTGATATTAATATCCTTTCAACAGAGAACAATGAACTAGCATACCTTTTTGTGGCATGGTATACATGATTAAAAGGCCCTGTATCTGTAGCCATTTTTCTATCCCTAATTCTATGTTTCTATTCCGTCCTTTCCTCTGTCCCAATTTCAGCGCGCCCATTTGGTTATACAAGGTGTTGTGGGAAATACATGATTGCTGACTTCAAGTATGATTTTTTTTCCCTCGGTTGTTTATTTTCAATTTACTTGGAACTCATCAATTACATGGAATGTTCACATATACTTTTCTATTACTTAGAACATAGCAAATACATGGAATGTTTGTATAGAATCTATATTGTTCTACTTCTTAGTAAAGTTAACAAACCCTAACATTTATTATGATAGATTGTGCTGGAAAGCACGATGTTCTTCACCATAGTTTAAGGTAGTATAAAATTGAATTATTGTAAATGTTGATGCATTACTAGCTGATGGTTTACATTTGGTATACAAGTTAAGATGAGGTATTACCAACAAAAATAGATTGAACTGGTTGATAGGGTAAGCTGCTGCCGGTGTTAAGAAAGTTTTTCACTTACTATTCTTGCTCAAAGGAGTATATGCATTGGTGAAGGAATAAGGTGGCCAATATGGTGGTGAATTATATAAGAAAGATGTATGTTTAAGAAGGTAAATTTGTGACCGATTTTTTTTTTTGTACGTTGTAGGAAAGATTGTACTATAACATATTTACGTTAGGATTTCAATGTCACCGCAGAAGAGCGTAAGAATGACAACTCAGTTAACAGGAACAAATGTTAGGGTTTAGTTTGTAATGATGCATAACATATTAGTTATGTCATGAAACTATTGCTAATGCTCTGTTAATAATACAAGAGTGTTTTCACCTGTACCTGACCTAGCGTGGGAGGTGTTAAAGCTGCTGGAATGAAAGTGTTTGTTCTTCGTAAGCTGTTGGGTCTCTTTACTATCTTTTCTTACTTTCTTTTTTTACATGTTGAAAGCATGGTGTACAGGGGGCTCTATTTTAAAGGCCACGGGCTGAATTATCAACACGGTGTACCTTTTGATGACTTACTCTTTGAGTCATTGTCTAAATTAGGAGGAGCTATAATGAGGTTTTGTGCGGTAATTAGGTAATGTAAAATACAAATCCACTTATTATTTTACCTATATTATGAACGATGAAAGTGATATGTAAGTCTTTAGTTTGTAATGATGTTTAGGGAATTTAATCATGTTGCATTGGAGGGGTAGGAATACTTTTCTGGACGCAGTTCTAAATGAGAACGACTCATTGATGTTGAAATTGTACCCATCTATTTTCAACTTTTTTTGCTACGATGCAACAGACAGTGGACGCAATGCTCCTTGGACTCAAACACTATGCAATTATTCACATACATTTAACATTTGTTTCTCTAATTCACAGGCACATAATCCCTACATCCATACTTAACATTTGTTTACGCAATCATATGGTGACAACTGACCTGAACCCGTGCAACGCACGGGTGCAAAACTAGTTATATTAAAGCTAGATTTGCTCTTCTTTTTTTTTTTTTTTTGCTAGAATCTTCAATCTTCTAATAACACTTTGCAACAAAGACGAAGTCTAGTAAGATTGTGTACTTGTGTAGAAATCCTCATCATCTCTACGTGGCCTTTGTGAACAAATTAAAGGGAGCAGTAATTTTCGGAGAACATTTATAATAGTGAACATGTAATTGGATAAAGAGCTTAGAGAATCCTCGTAAGGTGTTGTTTCTAAAATATGAAGAAAGAACCCAAAATTCAATAGAATCAACTCCAGGAATTCAAGAGTCACGGTTTCTCTACCGAAAAAGAGAGGCATTCACAAGATACGGTTTCTCTAACGAAAAGAGAGTAATGGAGTGATCGAGAAGGAATACTACATGTATGTGCTTTCCAGCACATTAGAGATTTGGATGTCAATAACAATGGAACCTTCAGAGGTCATTTGGAAACCAATATTGTGCATTAATTATAGGAAAGTTGTGCTTGATGATTCTTCGATAATTAATGAGGTCATTTCAAAAAAGCCTTATTTTCGATCATAATTAAAACAAAGGAAGGGGCGAAGGGTTGCTTGGCACTTCTTAATAACTCTTTTATATGGTTAAGCGAATTAATCTTCTGTGCGGCACTCTTGCAACCACAGGACGTTTAAAAAGTAGCTATCCATAAAGAAAGACCAACAGAAAGAAAAATTTATTAGACCTCGTCTAATACTCACATGCATATGAAACGGAAAACTGGTTAATAGAGACATTAGTAACAACGGTAGTAAGTCATATTATGGTAGCTAGACTTCAGATTGTCTTTATAGGTGTACATGGAGAAAAACAACCCCTGTTTTATGTAACTCAAACTGAAACTGATAATGTTATGTGTAAAATCTAATTACTATATGGAGACTGGTAAGTTCCTTTGCCTGGAGATGGAGCCTGGAAAGAAATACCTGCCGTCAAAAAGTAAGTCCAGAATTAATATGTGATTTGCAACTCTTCGAAATTATTCCAGAGGTTGCAAAAATATGGTTCCAATATGGGTAGTTTATCTTGGTACACTTGCCATAAGAAGAAGCCTATTTTACGAGGCCAATGTTTGCTCCAATTTTTTTTTTTCCCTGGGAAGAATTTAACTGGATGGGTGATTGCCAAGATGTTGTACGCCGCTTTCATGGACAAATTAAACTTTTGTCTCCAAACCGAACAATATGATCCAGCTCCTCCTCATTCAGAGCAGCAGTGTCCGGCATAGGCAAGATGCAGGACAATTCTTGAATTTCAATATCATACAGCCGCCTCCTAGTTTTGACCAAATTCCATTGTTTACCATTTGAATTTGAGAAAAAGCTTGTTGAAGAGAAATGCCTGCGGAAGAAGAGGAGCTATAAATGCCATTTATCGTCCCACAGCCTTACCGTAGCTCCATTAATACCAACTTTAAAGATAAAGTGGAAACTGTTAATGGGCACCCCGTTTATCCGTAACCGAACAAACCCACCCGTAAAAAAAATGTTTTTTTTACTTTATTTTCATCAGTAGAAGTAGATAAACTTCTAAAAGTTTATGACTAAAAAGCCCCTGAAAGTACTCTCTAGACATGGCAATAATTGTAAGCGTATAATAGACATAATCCCACCTACCAACCAGTACTTGAAGCTTTATAAAAATGTTAGTTACTAGGGCAACATCAGATTTTTGTTGTTGTAACAATGGAGAAGGCGGCTGCCGCTGGGAGTGAAGGAGAAGAGATTTGCCGTAGAAAACATACTGCAATGTATCATTCACGTGGGATCACTACCATATACTCCTAAACGTCCCATTCCATTTAGGCAGGTCAATAACATATACTCCTGTACCTCTTATCCACCACCATAGTACACTCCTCTACCTCCTATTCCGGTTACGCCACAACATACTTCTGTTTTCCCATACCATAGCCAAGCCATTGTCGTTGCTAATCCGCATTCGTATACTCATGTACCTCCCACACCCATTAGCTTAAGCCACAGTCATACACTCTTGTGCTCCCATTACCATAGTATACACTCTTGTCCACTTTCTCACTGCAATGGTCCATAAATGTTGGAACAATTTGAAGTAATTTGCTTTCTCCGTAAGCATTTTGTTGTAAAAAATTGAAGTAATTTGCTTACCGCGCCAACACTTCCAGCGATCAACAGATAAGGTAAACATTTTAAAGCCATAATTAGTTTGCAGTGCCCTTTGGAAACCTCTTCCTCGGGCAGCGGCATTGGTTGACCCATGAAAAAAAATCATTGCATAAGCCGGGATGTTATCCTCATGCAAAGCATGATTAAACTGATCTTACTCTTTGTACATAAGGGCGACCTTTATCAAAAAAAATACATGAAGAACACGTAAATCCACGTAGTGCAGGTAAGGTGCATCAGGGAAGCACAAAGTCATACTAATAAGAATTAAAAGTCCTAACCATATGAGTAGATGCTGAGGTCTGTAATGACAGTAACAAAGACAACCACCAGTACACTGCTCTCGACTGAACATCCAACACCTACAAAAACATATGATTCAAATCATATTAATTAGGTTGGATTTTACTGTATTGGTCATCTGTAATAACTTATTAGTTTCCATTTAAACATCTCAAAGATGGATTAAACCTTCTACCAACACATTAAGAGCATCCTTAACTCATTAGTTTCCAGTTATCCTAACCATCTTCCGCTACGGATTAATTTGGTGACGGACCAAAAGCATTAATCCCTCAAGCTATGTTTAATTAGAGAACAGGTAGTCCCATAGCTTTTTTTGTTTGTTTGTTTTTTTTTTTTTTTTTTTTTTTTTTTTTGAAGCATCTGTTTTTTTCTTCGATTGTTAGCTGAGTGGAAACACAATAATATATTGAGATTCTCATAAAAAACTATGCTTAAGCTATCTTGAGTTTTCCTCTTCTCTATCACTTTACCGTAATCAACCAAATATAATAATTGAAGTTTCACAATAAATACAACGATCCTCAAAATAAAAGGCAACCAAATAATAAATCAAAAATCCAAGAATTAGAATATGGTAGTTAACAGAAGATTTGGATTACCTTGAAACGGGAACCAATGGAAGAGAATTTGGATCGTTTTGATTTACCATCATGTCTACCGATAAACCCATCAAGGAAACTTGACCAATAGGTCCAATAGTTAAACCTTCGCATTTGTTTCATGGTTCAAGTATTACAGCGTTTGCATAAGGTTTCGAACCCTGAATCAAAAGCATGAATCTGAAAGAAAGTTTGACTGGAGGTGATATTGAAGATGTCGTGGTATGTTGTTCATTGTCATTGATTATCAGAAATCATAACAGATATTAATGAAAGAGAATGGAATGCGTTTTTACCGTGCGTTTTAGTTCGGTTAACTATCTAAATTGTACCTGCAAAATTAAATTAAACAAACCGCTAAATTATCTAAATTGTACCTGGAAACTAATTATCAAAATGCGTTTTTACTGTGCGTTTTTACCTGGAAACTAATTATCTAATTATCTAAAACTAATGATCTAAATTATCTTCTTATCATCCTCACAAACGTGACACTTTAATTTTTCCTGATAGCCAAACAACCGAGGAATCGATCGATACGGAGATAAACAATGACGTCAATAAATATTTCCGGTTCGATCAAAACTATACTTCTAGGGTTTTTTTGACAGAGCAACTATCCAACATCTACAAACCATGTATTGGGATCAACAAAAAATTGTACCTACAGGAAACCAAGGGATCCAATACGTCTTGCATATTGAAATGGAAGAACTAACCCAAAACAGACAAAAGTAAAATCACATATTTAGCATTGCTTTATCCAAGAACAGTCGACATCGGTGCATTCAGCACCAACATATGTAGGAGAAGAAAGAATAGTGTATGTCGACCTATTAAAGTTGAATTATAAATCGTATATGAATGTATTTCTTATTATTAATCAAAGCACTACCTCTGCTGATGCCTTGCTAGTTACAGGTATTCTTGTCCCACGATCCTTGATGATGCATTCCTCGGTTGCACTGTCCCACTGCCGCAACAACCTTTGCATCTCATAATTATTACGATTAAATTATTTACCTATATATAAAAATCAAAAGAATAAGATACTCGGGCCCCTTTGCACAATTTTCACATATTGTCGTCATCATCACCTCTGGTTCTTGTGCAAACTTCCATTAGTTTCGGTTTCAATTCGGGGCAACGTAGGAACCTCACCCAATCAATTTATGCCAAAGCCCTCAAATCAAACTCAATTTCGGTTCAAGTAAGAACACCAAAATTTGTTGCCTTCATGATTTCCCCATCTTCTCTGCGTCTTCTTAATATAGCCCCACCAACAAATTCAAAAACACTATCTTTCTTCTCCCCGTTATTATCCAGACCAACAACTCTTCTTCAATCGTATAGCTCATCAATATTCGAGCTCAACAATTTCATGACTTCAATAAACCCCAATTTCATCTTTCAATTAAAAAAATCAGCGCTAATCTGTAAAACTATAGACAAAAACAAAAAAAGATTCAGTCAGTATATTCACCAAACGTTTTTTTACATATACAGTATCAAAAACATAGAAATCACCACAAATCTAACCACAATCATTTGTTATTAGTTCTCCGGTGAGCTGATATGGGGTCTGCGACAATTCTTAGGTCACCCATCTTCCTGGAAATCCTATCCAAGTAAATAATTCAGGAGCCATGCACTAACCCGAAAACTTTGTACTTATATGTAAGAAAGAAAGAAATTATCCATGAAATTTCTTTAATTTCATTGGAAGTATGATCAGAACGTTTTTTAATTTGAATAACCGAACAACAACAACCAAAAAAGAAATTGATAATCCAAATCAAAATAAAAATACCCAAATAAACTTTCGATTGGAAATTAAAACCTAAAGTTGGAGGTTAATTATTCCATGAAATTTTCGCTACAATACTGAGAGATTTAAAAGAAGAATATCAAATGAAAAAAAAAATCAAAATTTAAACCTAGAAGAAATCGAATACCTCTAACAGGAGCTTCATCAGGTTTGACATTGAGATTGACGCAAGGTTTCAGATTAGGGATAGGAATTGTTTCTGTTGAGATTCAGTGAAGGAGACGAAGAACTTCTTCGAAATCTAGTGCGTAAATAAATTAAAAAAAAATTGGAAAGGTATTTAATGTTTTCGACATTGGGAAATTTATGGTAAGAACGAAGAGTTTTTGGTAGTGGTGACTCCTTCTTAGCCGTCTAATGACTTTCCAATCCATAACATCCCAACCTTCGGATCGGGTCTACATTAAACGTCGTCCGTCTGATAGCTTTTGTCATCATGGACATAAACCTCATACCTTTTTATAACAATGATGGAGTGGTACAAGTTCAACATGGTATTATATGGCATGTCCAGAGTGCATTTTTATGTGTGTGACCATAGATGGAAAGAGTTGGTGCAATATATGTAACTGCGGATCAAAAGCCCTATACCAATGTAAAGGAGCTAGTAGGAACATGATATCTTCTAATTAGTTTATATTGATGGAAATGATTAAAACAATACACTGTGCAGATACAAATTGGAGTTAAAAGTGTACGATGATCAATCTGGAACCTAAACAATTACTGTCGAAGGACCAATTGCTGAGGTTTTGTTCAGTTATAGAGCAAAAGTTTCAAGCTTCATGCGAATCAGTTAACTCATAGGAGGAGTGTGAAACGACATTTAGTTCATTAGTTTCAGCTTTGTTATTGTTTCTCTTTTTGTAAATGGTTGGCTTTTTATAGTTATATGTTATTATGAGATTCTTATTTTCTTTATAGATTGAGTTGTCCAGCGATGACTCCATCTCAAAATTCCTGGCAGTGCAATCAAAGAAATTTGTTAATCCATTGTTATGGGTAATAAACCTTCCCTTCATCCTTTGCCAACACATAATTTTATGTTTCCGAAAATGGAAACATTTATATAAACGATATACCAATTTTTTTGCTAAATCTGCAAAATAAATTATCTTCAAAATCCAAGCAACAATATATAGAAAATATGAATGTGAATCTTTGCTTAATTATGGCAATGGAAACGTGTGACAATCAGGTAATAAAATATAGTATACATTTTTCTTGGGCGTTCCTTTATATACCCATGAAAACATTATTGATACCCCCAATAATTAGTTATGTTAGTTATAATTTTATTAACCAGAAAATCTAACAATTATGTGAATTTATTTATAATTATACCCCCTCTCTAAAGTTTGTTCATAATCAAAATTATTCATATGTATCAATTTCATCCATTAAATGTCTCAGATGTACCATGATAGAAATGAGGAAGAACAATTAGTTCATCAACATATGGTTATTGATTATATCATAAACAAAATTCTTCCTAAAAAAATTATTCCTAAACTAAAACTATCCTAAATTATCATCAACGAGTTAGTAGTTGGATCCATCACCGGACAATTTGAAATAAATAATGGACGAAGTTGATGAAAGGGGATTGATTTGCATATTTTATCATGGAACTACAGATGGAGTTAATAGGAAAAAAAAACAAGATGTTAAAACTTCAGAAAATCCATTAGAGTTCTTGATGAAATGTTAAAGGGTATTTTCTTTTCATTTGTAAAAAAATAAAATTAAGAGCATTTTAATCAATCGATGAAACTACATACAAGATAATTTTACTGATAAAACAATAACGAAGATTATCAAAATTGAAACCGAGCACATAAGTTTGTGAGAATTGCACAGAGAGATCAAGATTAACACCATATCATTAACGAACCAAACCAAAAGAATATAATAAGGAAAAATGGCTCTTCGGAAAAGGGATTTCTTTGAATAGAAAAGATAACTAGTCGTCATTGACCATGGAGATCGAGATCTTTATTTAGGGGTATAAGATTTGAATTGACGGGTAGGAAGATGAGTGTTGGGGTATAGGGATAAAGGGGTACCGTTAGTATATTTGGGGGTATATATAGGAACACCCTTTTTCTTATAGTTATCTTTTTTGAAACTTTTCCCATGTAAATAGAGACTATCTATATTTTTGCTTATCAATTTATTTATTTTTGGTAAATCACCATATTTTGCATGAAATGGTAGTAACAAAAAAAAAGTTAAACAAGATACTCAGAACCTAACTAACCATTGTGGTGTTATGTACAATGATTGTTGGATCTTCACTTAATTATCAATTTGATAGATATTACTACTCTCGATTTTCTATTAGGCCTGTGTTTCTAACAAAGTTATCCCCAACTAAAATATTACCCCAATTTTTTAATATTGAATATTAATATTAAGAAGAACATCCATTATTATTCCATAAGCAATAGATGGACCCGTGCATCGCACGGGTGAAAAAACTAGTCTATCTAACAAGATGATAATTGAAACTCAATATTTGATTTTCATTCATTCTGACCCTACCAAGATCTGGACAATCTAAATATATGGTATTAGGAAATACAATTCTCTCATTAATTCTAGCCCCATACAATTAACTTTAATATTGGGTTACACCTCAATTACATCTCCCACTTAACCCATTTTCTCATGACGCAACTTTTTCTCATAACCCAAGTTTCTCTCTATGTAACTGACGATCCCGACCAAATAACAAACTACAGCAGCCTCGGAATTTCAGAACTGCTATCTGTGTTTTTCACAACCCCTGTTTGATTTAATCTCTGTTCTTGAACCTGAGTAATATCGTGTCTGTTATTGTTCTTCTTGAAGAATCAAATAAACAATCACCGTAAACAGGTTTGGAAACTCTCTCATCACCATTTTTAATCTCTATGAATTCATCATGGTTATTAATTTTGGTTTATAATCTCCCACAGATTTAGGTTAAAAAAATTCGAATTCTGCATGTGATTATTATCAATTTTGTGCGTTGTTTTTTGAGGTAAGCCTAAGTGTTCTTAAATTGCTTTTGTGTTTACTGTAATCAAAATCAAATTTAAGATTAACCCTAAATCTTAATCTACAATAAGATTAACAATCAAAGTTTTGTTCTTGACCTCTCCCAGATTTAGGGTTCAAAAATTTAGGATTCTGATCATTCTAAATTTTCTACGCATTTTTATTTTGGGTGAATTAATTAGGATTCAGATAAGGATGAGACCTTAGATTACATTATATTTTCAGGTGGGAAGTGGTTTCTTAAGAACATAATATATATTTCGAGAATCGCAAAGTCTAAGTATTCGAGAAGTAGGTGATTAGAGAAACGTTTCTTAATGTAAGTTTCCTTCAATTAGTTGTTGATTGAAGTGGCAGAATTATTTATTATCGCAAGTTCTTATGTTTTATGAACAGTTTTTAAGCAAGCGTGTGTGCTTGAACTATCTGTACAGTAATGCTCTTCAATTTATGACATCAGTAATCCAGCCATCCAGGATTCTCAAGGCTCGACTCAATCGTTGTGAGAGGGACATCTAACCATGACCCAGGTTCCTGGTATTACCCAAATACTTCAATGAAACATTATTTTATCTCTTCTTTTCAATTCAGATCTATTAAAAAACAGAGTTTATAACAAAGCTTTGTGCCTCTGTATCAATGTATGGCTGACTCCGTTTCAGTTTTCGTTGTACATATGTGTATGCACTGTGAAGAGAAAGCACATTATTGATGCTCATATCATTCCCCTTGATTTATCTAATGATGTCTACCTTTGAAGTAAGCTCCTTTACTTCTTTTACTGTGTTAAAGATATTGATTCTGCTTGGTCTATTTGTGGATATTTCATTCCTTCTTATTTTGCTCCTATGTGTTATCTTTGTTGTCTATTTTTTGATATTTTATAGGAATTATTACTTCGTTTCTTACCACGTTAGATGAATTATATTGGCATCTGAAAATTCTGAACCGTTATGGCGCTGAATTTTGTACACCGATGACAAGCTACAACACTTCAATTACTAGTTCTGTTGATATCCACTGAAGCCCCAAGTAAGAACCTGAAAACTCTACATGTTTTATCTCTTTTTATTTAAGTTATGCTTAAGAATCATGATGGGAAAGTGTATGTTGATTCAATAGGTAAAAAAGAGTTTTCTTAGCTGTCTTTTATCTCAGTGTTGTTGAGTCTGTTGGTATAGCTGTGTAGAAAATTTAATGGCAGATCCACATGGAGATGATTGAAGAGGTAACTTTGATGAGGATATTAATTTCATAATCTTCACAGTAATATAGCTCATCGAAAACTTCTAATAATATACAAAAGAGGTTTTCCACAAATTTCCAAGAAGTTCCCCAATTAGAATCTTGGATTAGACAGATTAATATGTCCAAGCTTTGGTGTACTAGAAAAAACTTTTGTAGGAATCATAATACTATTTTACTGCGATTCAATGTAAAAGCTACACATCAACGTATTCTGAACACTATTATATACTATGAAATATTAATGTTTACACATTTTTGACGGGTGGGAAAGATACTCGGGTTAGCTAAACTCAAAAACAAAAACACTGACATACATCTTCATTGTATGGATATAGTGTAAGTTCTTGGCATTGGTAAATCTTCTTTTAGTTGCTTCACAGCTTCATGTTCCTAGGTTTATTACACTAATGGGCCACTTTAGTTTCTCCAGATTAAGATATCTGGATTTGAATGTTATTGTTTGGGTTTAGCATGATTATGCTTACAACTTCCATATGCTAAATTCACGAAGGACTTTGATTAACTTCTAAAGTAGTGCAAGATGAAACATATTTGGGTGAAATATAATTTGATTACATTATATTTTCAAGAGGTAAGGGGTTTCTTAAGAACATAATCTATTTTGAGAATCGCAAAGTCTCAGGTTTGGACAAGTGGGTGATTAGATTAACGTTTCTTATTTAGTGGTACTATTGGGCTTACCCAAAATGCAGGATCAGGCATGGATTCTTGGATGAGAAGAAGTGGTGCTTCAGATGCAAATGGCAGGTCAAGGCAGCGATACCAAGGTAAAAATTAATGTGTATTATTGGACTTTAACATGTTATTGCTATTACAACTTCTAAAAGCTATGTTCTACAGGTACATATTAAACCTTGAGGTAGAAGATCATAGCTGTGGACCAGCTGTTTTCTTAGCTTTTGGTGAAACTGCCGAGCAGATCATCGGAATGAGAGTTTAGGAAGCTTATGGACAATTCGGAGGAAATGGAAAAGGTAGGAGAATAGACACATCATCCAATCACTTAATTGTTAAACATGGGTTTGTATATTATTCACCTTAACACTCTTCATCGCACAGGAAAACGAAGCCGGTAATGTACCTAAAATAACCGAAAATGTGAATGGTAAAACCATACGTATCCACATCAAAATTAATGTTAAAAATTATGGTTACAAAATGTTCTCAATCAATAGAATTTATGATGTGGAGATGGACCTAGAAAACCAATATATGCTGCAACAACTAGCCCAAGTAAACAATGACAAGCAAAGAAACAACAATGTACGTGACAAGGAAAACAGCACAATCCAGAAGGAGGGACAATCATATTTCCACCAATTGCATATGAAAGAAATGGATGACAAAGAAACCAGCAAGATTGTCAGTAAGGATACGGAGAGTACAATCCAGATGGAAGAATAGCAAGTAATTGAGACATCAGCCAAGGATGCTTCTCCAAAAGCACGCACCACCACCAGAGTAAGGAAACCAGTTATTAGAGTTTAGTTGGATTATTAGTTAACTTAGATTTTTCTTTCAGTATTTTCAACTTCCAACAAACTTGAGAGGGTTTTCACTCTTTCATTCTCATGAAATAAATGTGCATAATACTACTTGGCTGAAAATAAAGATACTTCCTCATGATTTGTTTTTGATAGTCTATTTTTAATGTATTTCCAACAGCTATGTTCAGCAGGCAACACAAAATTGAATAACGAATGATGAGATCCGGTGCAAAAAAAAAATCGCAGCAGCAGAGAAGTACAAAATTGAATAACAAACGACGAGATAACTACCGGTGCGGAGCACGGGTTACTTCCTAGTATAGATGATGAAAGATTAAAGGGCTATTATCTCGGTACAAAGTTGCTCTCACTGAACTTTCTCACGGAATGATAAGGACCCTAAAAAAACTCAGCCCTATTTACATTGTTTTCGACATTCTGAGCCGCAAAAGTCTCGGAAATTAAGGTATGATTTTACTTAATTTTCTTAAAACATTCAATGATATGCAAATTATTTTAGGACATTTTGTTTGTTTGTTTTGAACCATTTTCAAAAAGGTATATGTTTAGGCTTTGTATATTTGTTTTAAGGACTATGATGCACAAAATTGCTTGGAGCGCTACGCTAAAGATCATTGCTAAAGTAATGTGTTGCGGTTCGTAATCATGGTTAGTAATATGACGTCAGGGCCTGGAATTCTTCATTCCAATTCCAGTATGATAGGCAGCGTTCCATTTCTTTGTGTGAAACGCATTTTGGCTTGAAACTTTATACGTCGTATCTTCCATTTGGAGATATGAAAATAAAACTTGATGATGAAGAGTATTCTCACCTTAACACTCATAACAAACAGAAAGACGCTTAGTGACACAAAATTTTATGACCAATAAAAAATTGTCTACAAATTTAGTGTTTAGGAGGAATATTTTTGGTCACCATAAATATTCTTTTCGCGACAAAGAGTAAACTTAGTCTTTAAAGTTGTCACTGAATATTTTCGTGACCAAATATAGTGACCGATCTTATCTCCGTCTCTAAATATTTTTTTTGTGACCAAATATAGTGACTAATCCTGTCTCCGTCTCTAAATATTTCTTTGTGGCGAATTATTTTGGTCACACAATTGGTTTATAGTGACAAAGGTAAAATATAGTCTCCAAACATCTTATTGCCAACAATTCGGGACTTTTGTCCCTGAATAACCCTATGCTGACAAAACTCATTTGTTGGCGAAATGATTGCATGTCAAATAAGTATTTTTCCCCTAGAGTTATTAGTATCCAAACAAATTCTAGTCGCTAAAGGATTATTTTCCACTGACAAAGAAAAAAATTGGTCCTCCAAAATGTTAGTGCCGTCAATGTGTAACTTTTGTCCCAATATCTATTTATGCTGAAAAAAAAAATCGTCATCTAAATGAATACGAAGCAAATCTGAAATTTTTCCGTTAAAACATTATTAGCGGAAAAACATTGTAGTCTGCAAATCCAAATATTCGGTGACTACTAGTTCAATCGTTCACTAAAAGAAGGAGAGCGATAATAAAGAATGAAATCAGACAAATTGATGCAAGTTTTGGATACGTAAATTTTGGATGCGAATACCTTCATGTCTTAATTTCTTATTGGAACAAAAAAAGGAATCGGATATCCAAATCCAAAAATTATTTTTTAGAAATATTAAATGAGTTTCAAAGTTTTTTGGACATCAATTATTGAGACCTTTAATTTTTTCCAAAGACATAAAAAATTACTCCCCGTCCAACTTTACTTGCCAAAATTGTGTTTTTTTTTAGCAAATTTGTACCAAAAAATTGAAATATTTCCCACTAAAATTTTCTAATTATCAAAACAGAATAAAAAATTAGGATATCAAAATTTGTATATTAATCAAACAATTTGGAAGATCAATGGTGTATGCGGAAGTAATTTGAATTTCTTTTAAGTTTTTGCAAAATCCAATTTTGGCAAGTAAATTAATTGGACGGAGGGAGTAATTATTTTCAACTTAGGAAAAAGATTGGATTCATTTGTTGTGTTGTATGGTTCATACGAAGCATAGATGTTCAATTATTTTTGACAATGCACAATTTAGACTAGATCATTTCATTTTATTTGATACACAATTTATATATGATTGTGAGTTTGTTGTATCTACTCAAAATGATACTACTGACAAATTTCATGAATGGAGGAAACATTAGAATGATCGAGTTGAAAAATACAAATAATGTCAATCTATTAGAGAGGCACATAACACAATTTCCAAGAATGATTTAGAAAACATAAGTACAAATTTCTGAGCTATTAGCCGATACATAGTTTCACAAGGTATATATTTCATAACTTTGTATATAATATTCTTGTCGATTTTTGGTTTTGCAGATACAAAGCTCTGCAAATTAAGCAACAAAATACGTCATCAAGGAATTGGATAGTAAACTCATATCTTAAAGCAATGTTAATGGGGTTATGAATTTAATTTCTTCAGAATGGTTTTTTGACTAAAAACTTGTGCCTATGTTATATATTGTACTACTTTTCGCAATTTTGATGAATTTGGCGAAGCTTTTTGTATTATTCATATACAACTCACATGCTTCTTCTCACACCATTTTATCTAGACTAACCGTAATTCCCCAATATAATTCTTTGTAATGATGTACATATCTATAAAAAGTTATATTTCTATTACTTATATTCTCACAATTTTTTTACATTCCTAAACATGTGGAAGATATATAACTTTATGGATTTTGAAATTCCTAAAATAAATATATATACAAGAGAACATTCATGTAAGAACATTCTACAAAGGATTAAACTCCAAATAAGAATAGAAAATTATAATGCCACATTCCTTAAATCTTTGTAAAATTATCTATATATATAAATAAGAATAACATCTCTATAAGAATAGTTTTACTTCTACATGGTTTCAAGGCTATTCTTATAAAGAGGTTTTACCGTATGCAGTAAAAAATCCCATTTACCAATCCGGATTCTAGAATTGGATTTTTCTTCTTTTTGACAAAGTCTTCTCCATACTCTCCCTTAAACATCGGATCGCTTATTAATCCAAAAATAAATGAAAAAAAACCCTAAACTTTACGCATCACTCTTTCCGCGGCTCCGCATCCCTCTCTTTAATCCCATTCTCACCAATCTCTCTGCTAAAACATCCCTTCATCTTCATGTCTCCTCACAACCAAACCAGATTTCCATGTTTCCCACTCTGTCAATCCAATCTTCGATGCCATAGATCCACTTGTACCAAGTATGATATGAAAATAGTTGGTAATAAAAGGAAAATAGAAACATCTTGTCTTGCTTTTTAACAAAATAGGTAATATTTCAAATGGTTTCATTATTTTAATCTCTCCAGTGGTTGCTGTGATTTATCGTGGGGTAAAAAACTCATTTTAATCAGAATGTTCTTACGTAAATAGATCTCTATTCTCATCAAAAATGACTAAATTATCTTAGGAATCAACAAGTTGGGGTCACTTGGTGACGGTTTATGAGACCATGATGGTCAGTTCTACATTAACAGCTGTAGTACTAGATTTTTTTTTTTTAATTGATTTGATATAAGCTTATTTTCTCCCTATTCAAAAATACCCCGCAAATTGTGCTTCCTTCATTTTATTGGGAGCAGCCTCTTTCGAATGGGCTAAATGGTATATGGTCTTGGCTTCGCTACATTATTTAAGAGCAGTGGATCATTGATTTTATTAACTCGATGATACAGTATCATCAAATATTAGAACGAGGATCCTTTCAATGTACAGATATGTAATCAAACGATTCAGTATATGTGATATCAAAGATAGCATAATTGGTATCCTTAATTATGTATCGATCTGTTAGGGATCACTAGTGACGGTTTGAGAGACCATTTATGGGGATCAGTGGTGCAGGTTACCAGTGAGAAAAATCATTTCTTTTTGGTTGTTTCAATTCAAATATTCTAAATTTTATTTAGTTATCAAAATATGTTGCTTTTTCCTTGATTAGAGACTTAGGCGAATTATGTTTCTTTAGCTTTACCGAGAGCAGCATGCCTGCCACAATGTGGAGTAATACAGTTTTGATATACAATTCATGTTTTGGTTTAATTCTCTTCAAGTAGAATTACAAGTTTCTACTGCTACTGTGTTTTCAGAAAACCGACAAGTGTTTTACATTTTTCTAAATATTTTTCTATGAAGATGGATGGGACTAAGAAAAAAGAAGATCTGCCATTTTTCTTCAAAATGCAAGAATCACTGATTTTGAAGATGCCAGAAGACAGTGAATTATTGGTTTAAATTTGAAAGGCAAAGATCGAAGCCATTATAGGTTCAGAAGCTACAAGAAGACAATTTTGAGCAAGAGACGTTACATTAAATGGGTTTGGATGAGTAGATAGAGGATATATTGTAGTGCATATTTTCAGAGTGTTTGTAGATTTGTTTGTATTAACTCAAAAATTTAATAAAATCTAATAAATTTCATACTCAATATTTAATCTAATAATACCTCTTTTGAATAACCAATAGTAGTGATAATTTGAAAGGAACTTCAATATATCTAGAGGCTTATCTTTTTTTCACTTTTAGAGGGACGCCTTTGTCTTTGAAAACAAATTTTCAGAAAAATTAGTTGTCATTGATAGAGTATTTAGGGACAAAAATGCGCTGGCTTTTGAGACAAAAATTGTCTTTAGAAATTTATTTAAAGGAAAAAATGAATTGTCTTTATAAAAAAAAACTAGAGACAAAAATAAAATCTTCTGGAGATATGAATTTTGTCTCCTGTAACTTTCTAAGGCAAGAAATTTGGTCACTAATAAAATATTTAGAGACGAACGAGTTGATCTTCAAAATTTGATATTTAGGGTCTATTGATTTTGTCGCCGATTAAATTAATTAGAGACTTTTTTTTCTTCCAGATAATTACTATTAAAGACAAATTAAACTGACATAAAATTTTCGCTATTGAGACAATTTTATTTGTCTTAAATAGTTATCATTAAAGACAAACTAAATTGACACAATTTTTTTGTTTTTCAGACATTTTTATTGGTCTTAAATAGTTATCATTAAAGACAAATTAGTTTGTCTTAAAACTTATATTTTTGCGACAAAAATCTTGCTCGCTAAAAAATTCTTTTTGGTGTCCAATGTTTTCATCGTTAAAACAACTTTCACAGATAATTTTATTTAGTTGGTGAAAGAGACTTTTGTTGACAATAAATTTTTAGTTGCTAATTAATTTTTCTCGTGACTGTTTGTATATTTGTCGCGATATACTTTCCTAGATGGGGTATTCGAGACAACTTCGTGCCAAAAAAAAATCTTCTTAGAAAATATTTCGAGACAAAAAAAGGGGATTTCCTAACAGTTTTTTTTGACACTAAACCACCGTTTTCTTGTAGTGG
>JAJJWX010002668.1:0-84740 GCA_023529315.1 Papaver bracteatum | reverse complement strand
TTGGACTCCAGCTACGACGCCATTGTGACTTATCTTACTACCTCTATGGGATCGATGAAGCTCGAGGATTTTATCACCTACCTTCTCACGTTTGAGCTGCGCATTGAGAATCAGTCTAAAGCCTTGCAATCTTAACCGGTTGCTGCTGCGTCTTCCAGAATCTCTACTTCTACCGTACTTCCGCCTACACCTGCTGTATCTACTGCGTCTCGTCCAAATCGCGAGTGTCATATGTGTGACAATTCAGTCCATTTAGCTCCCATGTGTTGGAAACGTTTTGATCGAACTTGGCGTCCTCAACCTGCTCATAGACAATCTGGTGCACAATCTCAGCCCTGGCGTCCTCAACAGTCTACACCTCGTGCTTACATCGCTGATGCTCACAGTTCTGTTTCTGCTCCTTGGGTACCTGATACTGGCGCTACTGATCACATCACCCACGATCTATCCAAGCTCCATCCCTATTCGGAGTACACGGGCCCTGATCAAATTAGGATGGGTAATGGCTCCTCTATTCCTATTTCTCATACTGGTACCTCCATCTTAGGTACTCCTACTCGTAAGTTGTACCTTAAAAACACTATCTTTGCTCCTCAAATCTCTCACAATCTACTATCAGTTTCTCGTCTCACTACTGATAATGATGTATTATTTGAGTTTCATCCGAATTTTTGTGTTGTGAAGGATCGATGCACGGGGAAGGTGCTTTTGCGCGGCAGTAGGGTTGGTGGTCTCTATGTTCTTGATTCGGCGTCTCGTTCCGTTGATTCTCCACAAAGTCTCGTTGGTGAACGTGCTAGTCTTCAAGAATGGCACTCTAGATTAGGACATCCTATGATGCGAACTGTGCGTCATGTTATATCTAAATTTTCTCTTCCTGTTTCTAGTAAAACTATTCGTTTTTGCTCCTCTTGTCATGAACATCGTAGTCATAAGCTACCTTTTTCTTCTAGTAATACTATTTATTTACATCCTCTTGATTTGATTGTTTCGGATGTTTGGGGACCATCTCATATTCTTTCTAATGAAGGTTATCGTTATTACATAATTTTTATTGATGCCTTTTCTCGTTTTACATGGATGTTTCCTATTACTCATAAATCTGATGTCTATTCTATTTTTCTTGTCTTTTAAAAACATGTTGAAAATTTGTTTGGTCGAAAGATCAAGATTTTTCAGTCTGATAATGCACTTGAATATCGCAAGTTAACTCTTTATCTTCAACATCATGGTATCTTCCATCGTTTTTCTTGCCCTCATACGTCTGAGAAAAATGGCTTAGTTGAGCGTACACATCGCCATATTAGAGAAACTGGTCAAACTCTATTATCTATGGCTTTTATACCATCATCTTATTGGTATGATTCATTTTTTACTGCATGTTATCTCATGAATCGAGTACCATCATCTGCTATTTCTAAATCATCTCCTTATGAATTTCTTTTTGGATCCCAACCTGATTATACGTATCTTCGAGTGTTTGGATGGCTTTGCTTTCCTCATCTTCGTCCTTATCGTTCTCATAAGATGGATCCTTCCTCTTCTCCTTGTGTTTTTATTGGCTATAGTCTACAAAATAAGGGCTATAAATGTCTTTATATCCCTTCTGGTCATATATATATTAGTCGGTATGTTGTCTTTGATGAAACCACCTTCCCTTTTGCGGCAACAGCACCATCTACCACAACATCGTCTTCTCCTGATGAGGTAACATCTTCTCCCACGGCTATCATTCCTACTGTTTTGGTTCCTGTTCACCCACCGTCCGCATGTGTGGAACCTATACAGCCTGTGGAGTTACCTTCTCATGTTCTGCACCTTCCTGGTCCGTTACAGCATATCCATATATCTCCCACACGTGAATCGTCAGCATCACCAACTTCCTCGTCACCTGCACCTTCTAGCACAACGTCAACTTCTCCACCTGCGTCAGCTTCTACACCTGCATTGTTCGCCACTGATGGTTTACAGTCTACATCTTCTTCATTACCTGAGCATATGCCATCCTCTACCGTACCTCCTGATGCTCCATCTGTTCATCCTATGGTCACTCGAGCCAAAGATGGGATTTTCAAACCAAATTCTAAATATTCTCTTGTCTGTGATTCCACTATTGAACCAACCTGCTTCTCTCAAGCACAGGCGGACCCAAATTTGCGTCAAGCATCTGATGATGAGTATAACGTTCTTCTCAAAAATGGTACGTGGACCTATGTTCCTTTTGATCCTTCTATGAATCTAGTTGGTTGTAAATGGGTGTATCGGATTAAAAAAGATGCTAATGGAAAGATTGTACGTTACAAAGCTCGTTTGGTCGCTAAGGGATACAATCAACAAGAAGAAGTGGATTTTACTGAGACATACAGCCCAGTGGTCAAACCATGCACTATTCGGATTATTCTTACTTTAGCTTTGTCCCATAATTGGAGTATTAATCAACTTGATGTTTAGAATGCGTTTTTGCATGGTAATCTTGAAGAGGAGGTTTACATGAAGCAACCACCAGGATATATTGATCCTAATTTTCCTAACCACGTATGTAAACTCCAGAAGTGTCTTTACGGTCTAAAACAGGCACCACGGGCATGGTATCATCGTCTTAGTACTTTCTTACTTCAACTAGGTTTTGTTACTTCTAAGTGTGATTCTTCATTATTTATTCGACGTGATGCAAATGGGGTCGTCTACTTACTTGTTTATGTCGACGATATTATTTTGACTGGTTCTAATACTGCAACCTTGGAATTTATTCGTCTGTCTCTCCATAAGGAATTTTCTATCAAGGACCTTGGCTCATTATCTTACTTTCTTGGGATTGAGGCTACTCGCACTTCGTCTGGTATGTTTCTTACCCAAAAACGGTATGCACATGATCTTCTTATTCGTGCTAAAATGGATGGTGTTAAGCCTATTCAAACTCCATTAAGTACTACTGGTGATATATCATCTGACCGGAGTACTCTTTTACGAGATCCTACGGAGTATCGGAGTATTGTCGGTGCTTTACAATATCTTACATTTACACGTCCAGATTTAGCTTATGCCGTCAACAAAGTATGTCAATATATGCATGCTCCAACGGAATTTCACTGGCTATTAGTTAAACGTATCTTAAGATATCTTAAGCAAACCTCTACTTTTGGTATCACGCTTAAGCCAGCTAATGCTCTACAGTTATCTTTTTGTGCTTATACTGATTCCGATTGGCCTAGTTCTTTGGATGATCGAAGGTATACAAGTGGGTATTGTGTTTATTTGGGTGCTAACATTATCTCTTGGAGTGCTCGAAAACAGAAAACCGTATGTCGTTCTAGCACAGAAGATAAATATCGGGGTCTTGCAATTGCTACTGCTGAAATTATGTGGATTCGTTCTCTCCTTTCAGAATTGCAAGTTAATACTTTGTCTCCACCAGTTCTGTGGTGTGATAATCTTGGTGCAACCTATCTCACAGTAAATCCGATTTTTCATGCTCGCACCAAACATATCGAGATTGATTACCACTTTGTTCGTGATCAGGTTGCTTTGAAACAACTAGATGTTCGTTTCATTTCTTCAAAGGATCAAATTGCAGATATTTTTACCAAACCACTTCCTAAGGATCGCTTTGCTTTATTACGGTCCAAGCTAACGGTTCATGATGACCCGTTACGCTTGCGGGAGGGTATTGACGTAACGTAATGGTTACGTACAATAGTTTGTATTTAGGTAACTTTGTAAACACGTCTCTTGTATCTTAGGTATTACTTTGTAAAGAAGCAACCGAGTGTGTATATATAACACACGAGTATATTGTAATCGAAAATCTTAATACAATCAATAAGAAACCAGTTTCTTCTCTAAACCCTAAACCTTTCTTCTTCTCCTCCAAACCTAAGTTCCAACTTACAATTATGAACATGTTTGTTTCTGCTAACTCATCGTCTGGATCTGACTTGTCCCTGACTGGGAACGAGGCAGATGGCAGACCAATTGGTTTTTAGTTTAAGTAAGATCTAATTCGCTACCTAATTTAGACTTAATTCCTAACTCGAACCCGTTTGAGTCTGGTGATAAAATGCCTTGACTCATTGGATCGAGACACTAATTGACCCATATTTTAGAGTCAGTTGAATCAGATCTGACTAAAGAAATAAAAATATCGAGTCAGATCCAGATTAGTCAAATGATTTCGGGCGTAGCCTCTCCCGGCTGTGTTCGACCTAGGGGGCAACGCCCCCTAACAGAGTGCGAGACAACGTCTCGTTGAAATTTTTTAGTTAATGAATTTGAAAACCCATTCGGTTTTCATAATTTTCCATGAAACGCGTATGTTCCCATAGGGTTTCTTCAGAAGAGACACCATTAATGGATGCCCGTTGAAAGCGTTTGTTCATGATGAAAAGACATCACGAAAAGGCATGAATCCCTCTTTAAATAGTGAAGGCTTTCTCCCATCTCCATCATCAAAAAAATTTGTTTCTCTCGAAGCATCTTCAAAAACAAAATACTGTGTGTTCTTGGTTGGGTCAAGGGAGTACAACTCTTGAATTCAACAACGTTATTTGGGCTTCATTGTATCCTGAAAGCAATATCTCTTTGACCAATTGTACTCGCCAATTATTTGGGAAGGGTCAAAATAATTGCTGAAAAGAATCGTAAGGCCTTGAAGCTTGTGAAACGACATTCTTTTCAATCTCTGTTTTCATCCTATGGTACCCTGTATTTTCCAACAAAAGTTGTCAGGATATACGACAAGTTCTGGTTATCTACTGTTGTTGAGGTCGAAGTATACACCGTTGGAAGTGGTAAGGGTTGGCGACACGTTGGGAAGTTTGATATCGGTTTTGGATTTTACCCAGACTTGGAGCATACACATGGTGTGTTTCTGCACGGAGTTCTATATTGGAGGAATACTGATGGAGGGATGGTTGTAGTATTTGATTTGGCTGACGAAAAGTTTCGTGAGCATATTCCACCACCTCCTATGTTAACGGACACTGATGATGATGAAGATGTTAATGGTTTTAATGTCATAGGGGCTTCTGGTGGTGGGATTTTATTTTATGCCGTTCATCAATCCGTCGGAAGACAAGAATTTGATGATGTGTGGTTTTTAATGAATAAGAATGAAAATCATGTTATGAAAGAACAATCATGGGATTGGCGTAAAGTGGATAGTCTTGACCAAAGAGAACCGTTTTCCTTTTTAGAGGGTGGATCTGTTATACGTTACAACCAAGGCACTTTTAAAATATTTCTTCCAGAAACTTCAACCTGGGAGAGCATTGTGAATAGTCATATATCTCGACAAGTATTTCGATACCAGCACACCTTAGTTTCATTGAAAGATTTAGGAGAAGAAGATGCGGAAATAATGAAACCAGTGGGAATTGAAGAGACAGATACCCAATGAATCTGGCAGCGGCTAGAGGAGAAGCAAATGCTGCTGGAAGCTGGTAATCTTCATTTACCATTTGAAGTAATATTCATAAGGATCATTTAACATCTAAATGGTTTTTTTTTTTTTTAGAATATAAACATAAAGCTATCTACTGTTATGTATGAATTACTGTGAGTATGTGTTGGTATCACTAATCTCAACTCCATGCGAGTGTTTTTGCATGCAGTTACATTTGTGTGGTTTGTTAGCCAGTTGAGCTAATTTCTTTGTGATGTGTGCTTTAGTAATTTACGTCATTCATAGATCATAGTCAAATGGTGGACAACGAGAGCATTTGCATCAGTACGAGTGAGTTTGTTTCATTCTTACTGTTATGTGTCTATTAGTGTGAGTTTGTGTTGGTATTGCTAATCTCAACTCCGTGTGAGTGTTTTTTACATGCAATTACACTTTAGTGCTTTGTTAGCTAGTTGAGCTAATTTCTATGTGATGTGTGCTTTAGTAATTTACGTCATTCATAGATCATAGTCAAGTTAATAAGTATATGCTGGAAAAATAGTGGACAATGAGAGCATTTGCATCAGTATGAGTGAATCTGTTTCATTCTTACTTCGTAGTATTAGTTGATAGATACTAATTAAAATCCGTTTTGAAGATTTTCTTATTTTTCTCTGTTTTGATTAAGTTTGAAGAAAATGAAAGTAATCCTAGTATCATAAGTTTCACATCAGGAGGTACGGGTATTCCAAGTTCTAGCGATCCCAACCCCTACGTAGTTGGTTCATTTGTGGCGTTACAAAGTTGATTGTGCATCCTCCAAAATTCATATAACTATCTTAATTGTTTAATTTTGAGAACATACGTTTGTTAATTCGTAATAGAGATGCTTTTTATTCTTGTTCAAACATCACAGATTTATCGTTGCATAATATCCTCAGACACTTCTAAACACAAGATAGTCACTCTGACACTTTGTCCTGTTTTGGTTTATAAGTTAATCCATTGTCTTTTTACTGTTGTTTTTCTTTCTTCTTATGAACAAAACTAGGTTTGTTTTTTTGTGTTTACTTTGATTTCTGCAGACACAGAGTTGGTATGTCTCTAGACAATAGAAGTTCTTGGTTATAAATATGCTGGTTTTCTTTGTTAAGGAAAGAAAAATCTTTGCTTTTTAGATCCGTAGTGATGATAGATAAATAGCTTACAAATTACAGGTTAGGGTATACTGTCAGAGATTATGAAAGGAGTATCTATAGTCTTGTCTTTCTTAAGCTGCAGTATTGTGGGAAATCTGTCAAGTTGTCTATACCATTTACTGGCGGATCAGCTTGCATTTAGAATCTATTAAGTTACCGATTTACTTTCCACATCGACTTCTAATGGTTTGATTTGTATTTATGGAGCCCCACCTAGTTATACTGTTGAAAGGCTTTCTACCTGCACCATTATTATCAATGTCATAAGTAATAGCTAGCTTCTTCAGTGACCTTTTTCAACAAACTGGGAGGAAAATATCTCCATCAATCCAGTGTCAATCCAACTGTTGTTGTAGGTGATAGTGTTTACATTGATGCTTTGTTTTGGTTAGCTTATGGGTTTATCCATTTGTGGTTTCATGTTATTTTTCTTTGGTCTTGTAAACAAAAGTAGGGTTTTTTCGTTTTTGCTTCAGTTTCTGGATATCTGGAATGAATATGTCCTTGAATACTCAAATGATTTGGTTATAGTGTTATGCAAATGTTGATTTTGCTTGTAAAGGAAAGAATATCTTGGTTTTTCAGATAATGTTTATAACTGAAGCTATCATGTTCATCTGTACATGTGTGTAAGAGGAATAGAGGATCCATTGTAACAATGGTCCCTGATCAGCTTAGGGGACTAGGACATATTGTTAGAGACTTTGAAATGAGTATCTACATGGTTGCTTTCCGTAAGTTGCGATATTGCAATATTGGTTTTTAAATTTTACTGACTCAAATTTTGAAGGTGGTGAATTTTCCATCTTATAAAGCCTTAACAGATCAGCTTCTAGATTATCACTTAGAATCTGTATTGACTGCTGAATGTTTAATAAAATTTGGTTGGTTTTCTCCTAAAGGTTTTACTGGACTTGGCCCCAAATTTTGAAGGTGGTGAATTTTTCCTCATCTTATAAAGCCTTAACACGGCCTGCCTCTCTGTTGCTTGTGCCTTGTGTCTACAATATATATCAAGTAATCTTCTAGGACCATTATCATTCTTGTATTTGAATTAGCTTGATACTTGGTGTGCAACCTTTGGACGGTCAAGTGATTTTGACTATCACAGAACAAAGTTGCATTATCTTGCTTAAATTAAACCCATCAACCATATACCTTCATTCATCCATGGTCACCTCCTACCACACAATGTAAAAGTATAACATGTCAATGACAACCAAACCGTAAAAGTTGCGGTTTTGGAAAATCAAACCGTGTCCGGTCTACCACAATCAATTTTTCATAACAATCAATTTTTCATCTCTCATCATGATACAGCTCTTACATATGGTCATCACCATGATCATACAGAAATGGATGATACTACCACATCATGTCAATGTTGTTCAACCCTACACCATAGGATTTACTCTTCAAAATCCACTTTTGAGGGGAAAAAAAAAGTAAAAAAAAAAAAAAATACTAAGTTAAGAAAGATAGACAAAGAATGATGTAAGCGGTGTTAATTCATTGACAACTTGGCATGTTATTCTTATAAGAGTAAATACAAAAATGAACCATCTTGTTTGGTAATGAAAATTTTATGGGTCTTGATATGATTTAATTTATGTTTTATTGTTCTAATTCTAGATCTTTCAAAGATCTCTTAATGTTTGGGCCATGTCATGTGACTAGAATTTTTCCAACAATGTTGGTTTCAGTGCTTCTTGTCAAGAGACTCAATTTCTTCAATTGTGCTCCCCATTATGCTGATTGTGCTAACATCATCCCTATCTATTCTCTCACCTACTGCTTTAGAATCATGGTTTATATATAAAACCCAAATCTTGATCATCATCGTCATTGATTCGATGAACTTGTACAAGTTCCACCTTGTCACCAAGCTCCACCTTATCGCTAACTAGATTCTTTGATTCAACATCGATTGGATCAAACTTCACATCTCTCGTTAATAAGAAACTTGTTTGATCTTTACTAACCTGTAGCCTTTCACCCTTTGCATACCTAAGAAATATACACTTTTTGCTCTAGGCTCTAGCCTCCTTCAACATGAGCATAGGGCTTTCTTCATCCGAATATATTCAAGTCTTCATAGTTAGCATGAAACTTCATATGGAGTCTTGCACTCAATGGAAGTCGATGGAGATATGTTCACTAAATAAGCTGATGTGTTTGTTCTTCTTCCAAAATTGCTTTGGTAACTCCAAAATCCTTGCCTATTTTATGACCACAAAGCAATGCCACAACAAACCGCTAAACCTTGCGGATTTGAAAACTTAATTTGAATTGTACCTAACCCACCACTTTACAAGTGACATTGTTTCCTATAAGAACTTTACCACCTTCTCTAGCTTGATAAGTAGTAAACCACTCGAATCAAGAATCCACCCGTTCTCCGAGCTTTCAGAGAACCTCCATCATCACTTTCTCTTCAACATTTGTTGCGATTGGTTTTCACCCGCAATTTTGGACAATCCTTCTTGAAATGTTTTCCTTACAATGAAAATTCTCTCGCAATAGAATTTACCGGATGAAAACTTTGATCTACTCCTCACCATCAAAATTTGCCTTTTGGTTCCGAACCGTTCCATCTTTGTTTTTTCAATCTTTAACTCCTTAAAGTTCACACCTTTCCATAATTTGAATGTTGAACACTGAATTTCCAAATCACATCAATATGATTTATTGACCTTCATGCATTCTATGAATGTAAAAATTAATAAAATTTGGTATGATTAATTTGGCTCTGCTGGGATACTTCTCCTACATCTGACAATGTATTTTGATCTCCTTGCAGAATTTCCATAAGGAATTTTTTTGAATTGGATATTCAATATTGAAATTGAGAATTTTAGGTTGTTCATATGTTTTCTTACAATTCGACATCCTGTTCTTGAGTTTAATATCAGTCTTCAATGTTGCACCACGGAACCAGATTTTTCTTTTTTTTTTTAATTTCTCGTGCATCTTTTTGTTTTATCAACCTAACATGAATCTTCGTTGTTACGTTTATTCCAAATAGTTGTGCATTTTAATCTTTGTGAAGTGGCTAGATTCGGTGAACCCGTATCTTCAATTCCGGTTCTGTATGGAGTCTATGTTCTGTTATCTTCTCTGTCTGGACTGGTTTTTGTCAAATCACTGAAGATGCTAAAATGATTGTGCTTCTGGTTTCGGCTTGAATCAGGAACTGTCAGGAGGCCCAAATGAGAGCAGTTTCTCTGCCTCAGTTTTTCCAGCTTTTGTCTGATCTTACGCGCAACTCTGACTCGAGGATCACGTAATAGGATATTTTAATAATGTTATGTTTTTGGTACCTCTCTGAACATCCCTGTAGTTGAAGCTTAAAAGTCAAAAAGTAAAAGGAATAAAAATAAATGATCTGACATTTGGCTGCCCCATCAAGAGCTGTCTGTGCGGTTAGCATTTTCAGCTGGCCAGAAATCAATTTTTGTTTCTCTTTGTAGAGTTCAGTTTTGTTGTTTCTGCAAAAGTAAAAAATACTATTTCATGCTCCACTTATTTGTTACTCATATTTTTCCTATTTAACACCCTCATCACAATTTGTAAAGTAAATAGTACCTCCGTTTCAAGAAAAGTGTTACTTTCAGTTTTTCATTTTAGCCTAAATTGAAAAAATGAAAGTAACTTTTTTCCTAAAACGGATGGAGTATGTTTTAAAATTATACTTTATGCTATTCACCGCCTACCGAAGTCAAATTAAATTTGACTATAGGTATCACCATTCTTATTTGTCTTCTTCTCCACTAATTCATACTTTCATTTTAGAAAAAAATGTTTAATCCATATTAACCCTATATTATAAATCTGTTTAAAATTAGTACACCATTATGTTTAAATTATTTCTTTAGCTTTTCTTTTGCCGAAACCAAATCATCCTCTGAAACATACATTAGTTCATACATAACCGACTAATTATATGTACGATCGGTTATAATGTGTTCTTAATTATTTTTTTCCGATTTTTTAATTTAATAAGAAGTCGATGTGGCAATTAAATTAAAAAGAGTGTTTGTGTCATCAAGGAAATACGGTAGTTGTCTGTGATCCAATTCATACCTTCCGTGTTTGGACCTTTCACGTGCAATGGGAACAACAGGGTTTGGTTGTATCTTTTTACATAGTTGTTTAATCTTTTATAGGATGTGCCCATTGATAACACAATCCAGTTAGAGAACATCGACTGGATATCTAAAACATATCGTACTCTCTTCAAAAAAAGAAAAAAAAAAAAAACATATCGTACCAGTCGGTCATTCATCGACGAGTAATTTATCTGGATTATTTATTTATTTATTTATTCAAAATATAGGTCCACCCAAATTGAACTTATGGATGAAGATGATGAAGGTGGTCGGTGGTGGAGATGGAGAAGAAAAATATTAATCCGTAATTTAGGGTTTCTTTTTTTCTTGGGTTGTTTTATTGGTGGGTGTAAACATAAAGTCAATAGGTAGTATTTAGGATATATGAAATAAAATATGAGTGACAAATAGGATAAGTGAGGGTGGCAAATAGGAAAAATGAGGGTGCCGGAGTAATAATAAAGCCTGAAAGCAAATTGTTACTCTTGGAAGAAACTGCTTGGAAGTGGGTCAGTGAGATCCTGTCGGTCTCACTCTCGACACAAAAGTAAATGGCTTTTCTTAAATGTAACCCACGCTTTTATTATTGATAACCCATGAGACTTAGTCAATTACATTGACCCGTATATCAAATTTGACCTTTTCAGGTTATTACCATAGCCCACGGAATAAGCTTATACAACTAAAAGGTAGAACCAACTCGTTTTTCATCAGAAAATTATGAAACTAATGGAGTTTATTTGATCTAGCTGTAAGAATTTTGGATTCTGTTAACATATAATAAACTCTAATTCTTTCATCATTCACTTTGTGAATGAAATTGCCATGTTCTCTTCAGGCCATAGAATATCAAATTTTCATAGAGTTTTTCCCATTTTGGGATTCAAGGATTTGAGGTCTGACCCTTTTCATCCAACGAGAAGTTCAATGGGTTTCCACCGTTCTTGATTCTCTATCAATATTTTTCATTCTAATTCTTTTACAGTTTTACTTGAAGATTTAAATGTGTTCGTAGAGATATTTATTGTTACTAACTTTTTTTGTTACCAACAATAAATTAATTTTTTTTTTTTATTGTTACTAACGAGAGTTTTGTTATCTGTCTATGATTTCATTGATCAATCATCCCTGTCGCATTTCGTTTGCATCAACGCATTTTGCTAAAAGGAATTAAGAAGTGGGGGCACTGGTGATATGACACTATTCCTGATCATCAAGTTGTTTAAAGAAAACATAGGAATTCATGAAACTTATTTGTTTGTTGGATTTTCTCAAAAGGTGAGACGAAGATAGAGTAATGTTAATCGTACAAGTAGGGGAGAATTGGGATGTAGTGGAATATGAAGAAAAAAATTTAGGGTTTAAGGCTTCTTGATGGAAAATCACGAAGAAGAACGAGTTAGCTTTCAACCGTTTCCGTGGGCTATAAATAATAAGAACGAAAAGTCAAACTTGATTTATCGGTCAGAATGATTGACTAGGTCTCGTGGGTTATCAATAATAAAAACGTGAGCTATATTTAAGAAAAGCCAAATAAATTGTGAAATGAAATTTGAAATGCAAATTCAACCTCGAGGCTCGAGTAAATATTGAAATGAAACCGAAATGAAATTTCTTATATGCATCACAACCATCTCTATTTATACATAGTTACTACTAGTATTTTCAGTACTGTTTCTTCTCAATTAGCAAATCTTTCTATAGCTCTTAACATTTTCTCAAGAACGGTGAAAAACGTTAACAACCATGATCGTCTTCATGTGGGGCGGGTTGTTGCGGTCTCGTACCGTGTTTCGTTTAATAACGTCATCAGTTTAATAACATTATCAAGAAGGTAGCAACAAGTCCTCCAACCCGGTAATATGGAATTGAAGAAACGGTTAAAAGACATGATAAGATTTGTCTCGGTTTTTCTTTCTCTTGTATCTTTCGTTTTATTTTTGGTTAAAGTGTAAGATGCCTTATTAATGCTTTTGTTAAGTAGCATGCATGATAGGTAGACCCCATGTGATTTAACTCCATTTCAATCTGAAATGAATATTGAAATGCAAATTCAAATTCGAGTTGATCATTGTGAAATGACAGAATTTGTTGTGCCCCGCATCACTATCTCTATATTTATAGACTGCCATTACTGGTATTTACAGTACCCACTCCTCCTCTCAATAAGTAAATCTTTCTGTACAGCTCTAACCCTCTCTCAAGAAGTAAATATGTTTCTTCAAGATTACAACAAAGATATCAATATTATTGTTAGATTCGGCTGCTTCTTGGTTTGGTCTCTTGGAAATATGATTTTCATAATATCATTAGTTTCTGGTCTTCTCACCTGGCTAAATTTCTATGGCATAATTGCAGATTCATCTTGTATTGCCCATGTCACTAACTTGGGACATTTATATCTTATCTCAGCCTATGGCCTAATCTTATCAGAAGTATTAGCCAAAGGCTTAAAAGTAACCCTCTATTTCACAAGTCTACATGTGATTGTTGTCTGTGCTTGGAAGTTGCTTTCTGGTGGTATTATCTGTATCAGTTACATGATCTTCTATAGAGCAATGCTTGATAGTCTGCATTTGTTATTAGGTTCTGTATCTTGTGCAACAGGCTCAAAGATCTTCGGTCTTGCTGTAATGATTGGAGTCATCTTGTCTTTGGTTCTCATCGACTTCACCATTTGGCGTCTTTCTGCTCCCCGTTAGAAGTCTTTCAAAGAATGGATAGTTACGGAGGGTTTAGTTCGTATTGACCTCTACTTTATAGTTCACAATTTGTTAAGAATCTTTTCAAAACATTCTGGTTTTTAAATGTTTTTTTCTTTTAGGAACTACTAGCTAGGTAATTAACTAATTATGTATGAAATGGTGATGGTTAATGTGGTTCTTGTTTTAATAATAGAATGATAATGAAGATATTGTTGTTTCACCGCAAAACCCTTTTTCCTGTTGATCATCGCCAATACAAACGCTGGTGTATTTTATGGAATCAATGACCTATGATATTATGATAAAATGCTTCGTGTTTTGGAATTTGTCAATTGTCAAATGGTAGTGGTTCTGCGGAGCGATTTGATTCATGAATACAGCTTATATTTTACCAGTCTGTGATTATCATGCTTTTAATGCATACAGAAGTAAAGTGGAGCATGTGATGTGCAGAAAGATGAACAAGACGCTTTTGATATGTCCCTAAAACTTACTTGAGAAATGCAGTTTTTGGATCACTCAAACTTTTGGAACTAATAGGAAATTTAAAAGCAAAGCTACTTTGAAGTAAGACCTGAAGTCTCGTTAGTTGATGGCTAAATTTCCAAATATACTTGTAACCTGTTTGGATAGCATATCAAAAGTAGAGTCGGAAATCAATTTGGCTATTAAATTTTCAAACGACTTTTAGAAATCAAAAAGTTAACTTTTTATGAAGTAAAACTATTTTATTTCTGACTTCAACTTTTAGAAAAACAGAAATCAAAAACTTATTTGTATCCAAATGCGCTATTTGTATTGTTAACAACTCGTATTGGCAGAATTAAAACGTGCAATAACTTATTACGAATAGGCCTAATAATTGTCCCAATAAGCCTTGGCGTCCCTTCATAATCTCCTTTCTTTCTCAGTCTCCTTCAGCAAAATTACGTAAGAAGCTACCAATTAATTTTGTATGGTATGATATGATATGATTTCTTAATTTGTTTATACGTACGTACATATTTTAACATGAAAGTGCAATTGTTTGATTATATATGATAAACCCCACAAGTAGTAAGAGACAAAATGTTGTTCAATAATGAAAATTGTAGACGGTTCCCAATGCCTAGATGTGTCATGATTTTGGAAAATGGCATTATTCTATAAAAAGATTATGTTTCATGGCTTCCTTTAAACGAAAATATGTGATTTCACTTTTGATGGTGTTATTATTTTATATAAGGTTTAAACTAAGAAAGTTGATTTCGAGTGAATTCATTTACAGTATGTTTTTGAGTTTTCATACAGTGTTTTTTAAAAAAAGGTTTTCATCTCCTGTTCTCAAACAAGATTATTTGGCCCAGACGTATTTTTCCCCATCAGCAAACGGTGAATTGCTCGATTTTAAGGTTGGGTAATCGTAGGTAGGTAACGTGTGATGGCTTCATTTACTTTCTGTTTTTGTTGGTAGTGGCTTTGTTTACAAAGGGTTAAGCTGTAGATATTTCATCTCTCTAAATAGAGTTCAGTTTTACTTCTTCTGCATTTTACATATAGAACTGAAAGTGCCATAAAAATTTCTTGGAAGTGGGTGGTGATACATAATTGAACCAATTGATTTTGGATGGTATGATTTACTTTCTTTGTTTATACGTATATAATATTTTAGTACATGATAAATCCTCAAGTCAACGCGGGTCAACGTTTTTTCAAAGAACCAAACACCAATATGGACAAATGTTATACCAAATTCTAAAATTGAACAGAACATGAGTACCAAAAACACAATAACCCTTATTTGTATCGATAACTAGAAAAAATATTGTCCAACAATGCTAATGGGTGCATGACTTGTAGACCTTCCCAATGGCAATGCCTAGATGTGGCATAATTTTGAAAAATGCATATTTTCGATGAAAAGTTGATGGTGCTATTATAAGGTTTGAATTATGAACGTATATTTCCAGTGAATTTCTTTTAACCGAGTGTTTTTTTGAGTTTTCATCCTTTTTTAGTCATTGTAAAATTCTAGGCGCACGGATAGAGGTGTAAATTGGGACGGGCCAGCACATTTATGGCAAAGCACAGCACATTAAAATTCGAGCACAACACGGCACAACACGTGACCGACCCAGCACGGGCACGCCACGTTTATTTAATGTGCTTTGTTGCGCCAGACAAATAGACACATCAGCACGTCATAACACGCGGCATGTGTTAGCACGCGACACAGCACAACACGACACGTGAAAAAAGCATGCCACGTCATGCGTAAAATACCACATGATATATCACATTTGATGCATATTTCACAAAAAAATCATTATTTTAGCCAATTTTTGACATTTTATTTTCGTTATGCTAATTTATTTCTGTAATAACACATGTACTAACTAAAATATCTCAAAAATATTCATTTTGGAAAACATAAGTGTATTAGCACAGCACAGCACGACACAACACGTTTATTTTTCTGGCACACCCAGCACAGCACGCAACACGCTAAGCATGTTCCTTCGTGGGATGAGCTGTGTCGGGCCCGACACGTTTTACACCTCTACGCACGGATGCATATTTCTTGCCAAATTAAATGTTTGAGTGAAAATATAGTTTTTCACTTTTGATAAAAATAATAATTCCACCTATGTTTCACCCTTAATATTTCCTTATAATTTTTTTTATACCTTTCTCCGCGTATGTTCTCAAAAGAGATTATAGGTATTTTTTTATTTTATTTTTGATGCAAAACAGGGGATTTTATTAACTTGATGAAACTGAAACAAAAAGACTCATATCCTCCAATATTGCACTTGCAATAAAACTTGGAAGATAGTCATACCAAGTTTGAGAAATATTATGAACTCTAGCATGTTTAGCCAGTTGTTTAATTTCCTATTTATATATTTGCATATCCAAAATGGATGATTTTAAAGCTTGGTTTTGATTTCTTGTATCAAAGTATGATTCTCCCATGCAGCATGATGAAGTCCTCCATTAACTTCCTTGATCATCAGCTTTGCATCCACTTCGGAACTTGCAAACTGAACATTTAATTCTTATGCAAAATGCATAGCCTGTAAAAGTCCCCTGCATTCTGCCGCTTCACAACTCATGAGTCCATCAGAATGATCGCATCTTTCTTGGATGAAATCTCCTGCATAAGAGCGACAGATTAGTGCCCATCCTGAGTAAGCAACATAATTAATAACTTTAAAAGATGCATCACATCAAAAAGAGATATAAAGGGATGGTAGTGGATTCCAAGTAGTCACTGCTTGTTGCACACTGTTTTGACTATTATGGTGTTGTTTCAACATATGCTTTCCCATGGATTCATTTAGAAACTTTATGATTCTTATAACCTCGACTGGATTTGGTTTTATATCCTCAAAAACATATTTGCATCGAGTTTTCCAGATCTCCCAAAGCGTATTTGCCATAATTAATGTCCAATTCTCGATCAGATTATTGAACTCATTATCAAACCATCTTTGAATCCACTCTTGAATTGAAGAATTATTGCTTGGCATACTTCTCCTGGCACATGGAGTTGTAAACCAAACGGCTCTGGCAAAAGGGCAGTCCCATGTAGTTAAGAACTATTGCCATTCTTTCATTAGAAGGTACAATTCCAACCATGCATTTCCACAGTAAGTGTTTTACTCTTGGTAGAGTTGGAACCTTCCAAATATTCTTCCATATTTTTGTTGCTGCTATATCAATGATGGGGACTCAAATTTTCAGCTCCACCAATTTTTTATATGTTGACTTCACTGGAAAGTCACCATTCCTTGTCAGAGTCCATATAAGTTTATCTACCCCTTTCTGCGGTATTCTCATTTGCATTATCTTCATAGCATCCTGCTGGTTTAATAGTTGTTGCACCGCTGTCACCTTCCATGACTTTGTATCATGATCAATGAGATCTGCAACTTTGTTGTAAGTATTTTTAATCTCCAACTCCACAGATGGAACAAGAGGTTCTTGTTTTCCTAGGATCCATATGTCATACCAAATGGATATATTATGTCTATTACCAACCAGCCATAGGCTATGTTTGAAAATGAACTACATACTCCCTTGAATACTCTGCCACGCCCAAGTAGAGTTCTTTTTCTTCTTTGCATGCAAACCTGAAGAAGTTGGAAAATATCTTTCTTTTAAAGCTTAAGCCCACAACTTTTCTTCATTCTTTAGTAATCTCCATGCTGCTTTTGCTAAGAGAGCTCTATTGAAGAATTTTAAATCTCGGAACCCCATACCTCTATTCAGTTTATTCTTGTTAATTTATGTCCAACCAGCAAGGTAGAAACCTCTACTCTTCCTTTCCCCACGAAAAATTTCGTTGAATACTGTAGAGTTCTTTTATGGTAGCATCTGGGACCTTGAAAATTCTCATGTAATGTGATGGCATGTTATTGAGAATATGCTTCACAAGTATTGATCTTCCTGAGTGATGAATAAACTTTCCCCTCCATTTGGTTAATCTATTTTTTGTGTTCACCAATAAACTTGAGAAAAAAGTATTTTTTTTTTTTCTTGTTTAAGAAGAGTGGTATGCCTAGATACTCGACACGATCAAAAGCTTTAGACATGTCGAGTTTTAGAGCCATGTAGCCTTTCTTTGTTTTGTTCCACTTTATGCAATGAATAAGCTCATGATCCAATGTGATGTTATCTCCAATATGTCTTCCTGGAACGTATGTAGCTTGGATGGGGGAAATAATCTTTTCTAGCTGCAATTTCAGCCTGTTTGCCAAAATTTTCGAAATGAGCTTCTATGTTGAGTTACACAGAGCTATTGGATGATAGTTTCCTGGAGTTTGTGGTAGCTTGCATTTGGGTATAAGACATAGGTTAGTATTATTTATCTTTCTAAGCAATCATCCTGTATAGAAGAAACTTTGTATCATGTTAATGATATCATCTTTTATCTTACTCCAGTTTGTTTGGAAGAATACCGGCGAAAATTCGTCCGGTCCTGGTGCTTTCCAAGGATGCATTTGCTTCAAAGTATTGCAGATTTTATCTGCAGTAGGCATTCTTGTGAGAAACTCATTATCTTCTTCAATGATGTATGGTGGCAAGAGATTTAGCATCTCCTCATCCGTGTCTGGATTAGAAGTGGTCATTATTTCCTTAAAATAGTCAGCCAACAAGGATTCAAGTTGTTCTTTTCTACTACACCATGTACCATCTGGCTTCTTCATTATTTCGATTCTATTTCTCTATCTTCTCTGGTTTGCTTGTAGATGAAAGTTTTTTTTGTGTTTTGATCTACTTCATGCAGGTAAGTGTCTTTAGATTTCTGTTTATAGAAAATCTCTTCATGTTGATGCCATTCTTCAATTTCTTTCTCAACTTCTTCATCTTTAGTGCTATCCAAACCATTAGGGTCATGTTTTTGGAGTTCATTTAATTGTTGCTGAAGATTCTTGAGTTTGTCATAAATGTTGCCGAAATTGCTTCTATTCTACAGTGACAAGTTTCTTCTTGTTTCAGATATTTTTTTATCTTGAACATACCCAGCAGATCCCCTATGATTCTTGGACCAAGTAGATTGAATCTCAAGTTTGCATCTAGCATCCCTTAACTAACATTCAAAGAATATCCAATTATTTGCGCTACAAATATTGTTATGAAACAAATCTAACAGACTAGGGCAATGATCAGAAAATAAGAAGGGCAAGTGCTTCAGACAACAGTAAGGAAAATTTAATAACCAATCATAGTTCATTAAAGCTCTATCTAATCTTGATTTTATTTTTCATGTGCCATGTGTATTGCTTGTCCATGTAAATGGATTGCTAGCTCTAGGGGAGAATGAAGAAGATCCATTATTATTGACTCTTTCTTCGTCATGTAAGGTGAAATTCAGGTCACCAATGAGGATCCATGGTGCATTAATATCAAAGTTCATACAAATATCTCTTATGAAATTTCATTGTAAATTTTTTTCTTGTGGGTATGGGGATCCATAAACACAAGACAGTAGCCATCTAGGTTTAGAGGGGTCGCTATGAACTGAACAATGTATCATGTTTCGATCATGGTATATAATATCTAAATCAAGACCATCTTTCCACATTAAGCAAATACCTCTAGATCTCCCTATAGAAGAAACATAAAAGGAATTTGGAAAGTTTAACGGTCTTATGAATCTGAGGATTTTATCACTATTGATTTTTGTTTCTTGTAAAAAAAAACTATGTATGGACTAAGCATTTTGTTCAAATCCAGCATGTATGTTTGTACCTAAAATAATTTCTAGGCACGAAACACGATGAATAGATGATTTGGTGTGTTATTTCGGGATAAGAGGCGAATTGAAGAGCAAATAAAATTGACACAGGTTTTACGTGGTACGACATGGTTTGCCTACGTCCACGGGCGAATCCCCTTGGGGAGTGATTTTATTGATAATAGAATTACAATGCTCTTTTGTGATATTCGCCACCCCTTGGTGATTTATGCTCCTCCCTATTTATATAGTTGAATACCTAATTTCAAATATTAACATGAATGAAATTAAATGCTCATTCATGCCTCCCTGCATGAAACTACTCATTTATGCCTCCATCTTCAATTCTGCATGAAACTGCACATTTATGCCTCCATCTTCATTTCTGCGTGAAACTGTTGGAATTAATACTACATGCCTCCATCTTCAATTCTGCATGAAACTACTCATTCATGCTTTCATGATAAATTATGCATGCTGGCAGACTGGATTGGTGGTTGACATGCATAATGGCATACCGTTTGGATGGATGCTGGATGGCATACTGGATTGGAGATTGACATGAATAATGGCTTATAGTTTGGATGGATGCTGGCTGGAAGACTAGGTTGGTTGCACGGGTAGAGACTGGCTTGCAGTGTGATAAAGTACTTAACTCGGGATTGGTTGGCAGCATCGCTGGCAACATGAGCGGGAAACGCATGGCAGCACCAACGGAAACATGGATGGAAACTGCATGGCAGCACTATCGGTGACATGGCATTGACATTAACTGATGGTTGATTTTGACCATTAACCGGTTGTTGACTTTGACCATTGACCAAGCATTGACTTTGACCATTCACCGGGCTTTGACTTTATGTAATACTGGGTAGGCTGGTGGGATGCTTCGGTTGACTGGTTAGTGGGCTTGGATGAGGTCCAATATATGACTCAAGTACCATTTTGGCCCATTATGTGGCATTTATACTTCTGGTACAAAGAATGTAATTTCTAGTGTTTTTATTTGCAAAACCATTGCAGTTCTAAGCAATTACTTTCATTTTGTAAGTAAAAGAAAAACAGATGGAATACCAATAAAATAAATTATTAAGATCAATTGAGTAAAGATGAGAGACGGATACCTATATTGTGCGTGCTTCCTTGATAATCATTTGTGGATTCAGAATGCATTGCTTCTGGATTATCATAAATCATCTCTTGAGCTGCGACATTGTACATGTTACCAGTAGCTTCCATTCCTAGAGTGTTAGGAGGTTGGACATGGATATTGTGAGGGTTTATGGGTGGTTTTTGGTTGAGAGTTGAATTCCTCATTCTTTTGCTTTGTTTATTTTCTTCAGAATCTCCGTCTCCTGCTAACTCTTCATCCATTATTGGTGACATACTCCTTTCGTCATTTCCTTCATAAATATCTCTCTCATTTTGTAAGATTTCCTCATATTTCGCTGTTGTTAAGTTATCTAGGCACATCAACCAGTTCTATTCCATGCACTTTTCACTTTGATGGTCAATGACCCAATATTTTTCACAGATCTTTTTTGGTTGTAATTCCCAATGGTAGCGAATCCAAACATCTTCCTCTCTTAAGGTTTTCCACCAGCCTCAACGATATAATGGTTTTTGAGATCCATTTATATTCTTTCTTTTACTGTATTTTCAAGTATTTTCATGTCTCGACCTACAGTTTTCCGTAGTAGTTGATATCTTCTTTCCCAACAAACCAACAGCTTTATCAACAACTTTGACATTTAGGTGTTCAATCTTTAGATACTTGAATTGAACTGTGAACACTTGATGTGTGAAGTCATAATCCTTAGCAGACGTACCAGCTATAAAAAATTTGACATCAAATAAAGCTTCACCGATTATCCAAGAACCATCTCTTGTTACTTTATCTTGTTCAGCTTTACTATTTAACCTTACCAACATGAGGTTCTGACCCATGATGTGAGTCTCCTTATTTTTGTACTTCCTCCACAAAGAGTTGATTTCTTCTCTGATTATTCTCATCAGGATCTTCTCTTTTAACATAAACTTCCCTAAGATTGCATAAGACCATACCTCCGCTACTGCTGGGATATTTGAGGAGTATCCAACAACACTTCTTCTCTCTTTTGGTATTTCCAAGGATGCATTTCTTAGTTGTCTTGATAGAATATTGATTTTGTTGGCACGGACATTTTGGCTAGTAGCCATTGTTTTGTTTTCTTAAAACTCTAGTTCTGAGGTAAGGAGGTCTCGATAACTGATGGTAGTGTTGCCCTCTTCCTTTGCTGGGTCAAGAGTATAAATATTCTTCCAAAGGATTTTCTTAATTTTGTTATCGTAATGAATATCTCCTAAAAATATTGAGGATGAAGATTTATTGTTATATTGGTAACCAATGGAATAATCTTCTTTGATGACGTGGGTAATGTTTCCTAAATGAGTTAGGGGATTCCTAGATATGTGTATGATATATATGGGTGGATCTAAATGAGGATACACATGCATATTGACGTAACTAATTGGCAATAAAAAAGGGAAGTCTTGGTATTGACTGAGCTTTTTAGGCTGAGTTTTAGGGGGAATTGAATTTTTTAATTTTTTTTGCAGAAACTTAATTTTGGTAAGGATATTTTGATGATCAAGAAGATCAATGTACTAGCTTCTGCTATTATCTAACTGGACAAGAGGAGAAACTATACTGCTGGAATGAATCATTATCACAAAGAGAATGATTTTCACTACTGCTTTCCACACCATTGTTCTTGTTTCATAAAAGGCTATTCTGAAAATTCCACCACTGGATACCACAAATGATTATCAAGGATTCACCTACACGGGAAAGAAATTACCCCCTCATTAAGAGTGATTAGATATCAAAACAGAGAAAATAAATTGAAGATGCAAATGAAAAAAACCAACAAACTTATTAAAACATGCAGTAGACGAATAAAAAATAAAAAAACTATATTGAGTAGATGAGATAACTAATCAAGGGGTAATTCCACAATACCCAGTGAATCAAGCTCCTATTTTATGATAACACATGATTCTAAACAGATTTATCTAAGTAAAAAAGAGAAAAAGATTTAAATAATAGAAACAGATAGATTAAGTTAGAAAGATGAAACCAATTTTTTTTTAATTGGGTTGACTCATAAAATCCCCGATCCTCCGACCTTTTGTTTCCTGATCCTCATAAAATCATTGGTAGAAGAAGCTCTCTAATGATGTACAAAATGAGTTCAAGATGAGGGTCACCCAGGTAATATGGATCTCAATCTTTGGTGGGAGGTAGTTGGCACATTCACTAATATGGTCGTTGTTTTCCTTTCTCATTCAACAATGACCCTTACTGACCCCCTAGATAATAATAATTATTAAATTTTTACAATAATATTGTTGGAAGTAGTTTAGTCAAGTCAACATTAGTTGACTTGACCTATGTTAAGTTTTCTGTTATTTTGTAACTGCGGTTATTACAGCTGTGACTGTGTGTCTGTGTGTCTGTACAACACACTCTATTGTACTTATAGCAGAGTCTTTACTCTGTCTATTATCCTTTGAAGTGTTCTGCGCATCTTTATTGTGATAACACCAGTGCTCTTGCTTTAGCTTCTAACCCTATTTTTCATTCCAAGACAAAACATATAGAGCTGCAGTATCACTTTGTAAGAGAGCTTGTTGAGGATGGTTTTATTTAGTTATATCTTATTGCTTCAGAGGATCAATTGGAAGATTTATTCACAAAGGGGCTATGTTATCCAACTTTCTCAATATTATTTTTGCAGTTGTTAGGTTCTTCAAAAATTGTTTTATCTTCATCAGCTGATATTACTTCTTCAGTGCCTGCATATTTTTCACAGTAGTTCTTGTGAATCTTTATTCTGCAACAATTGTAGTATCAAGACTTATTTTTCTTTTTTGTGTTGTTGTTTTTCAAACTTTGCTATCTTCCTTTTTTCTCCCATCTTCAGTTTGCATGGGAGTGTTGGAAGTAGTTTAGTCAAGTCAACATTAGCTGACTTGACCTCTGTTAAGTTTTATGTTATTTTGTAACCACTGTTATTACAGTTGTGTCTGTATGTCTGGGCATCTATACAACACACTCTATTATACTTATAGCAGAGTCTTTACTCTGTCTATTATCTTTTGCAATAATATTCTTTTACAGTGTTTCTTAAATATTTCCCAGTAGCATATGCTTCCCTGGAGGTGGATTTACACATCTTTAAGTTCCAAGACCGCTATGGAATTTTGAAACCATATGTATGACTAACCTGTCTTACTTATATTTTTTGTTGATCTATACTCTCTCTGGTATATTTTTATGTTTACAGTTGTTGATGGTGGTTTTTAGCTTAGGGTTAAAATCGTAAAACACTAAACCCTGAAAGATAGTGATGACACAAAATTTAAAGTAACAAGCATTTACTAGGCACATTTACTGAAACCTTTAATGTGTCTCTAAATAATTATTGGGGTATCTTTTTCAAATTAGGGTTACGATAAGCCAAACCCTAATTCCAACGTGTGCCAATGGAAAATCATTCCAGCCACACTGACCGCGCCAAAGCATGCCAACCATGCTAGCCGCACCTCTGTGCCAATGTAAAATCATGCCAGCCACACCTACTGCTCCATGCTAAACGCACCTCGCCATGGCCCCATTTCGCACCACCATACTGGCCTTCACTACATGGCTATCAAAACGAAGGCGTGCAATAATCAACGGTTTCCCTTCAATCCCATGAGAAAATCCTGACCGTCTAAGCTTGCCAAACGACTTTAGCCCCAAAACCCTAGCTTGATCACGCACTTAGCCCAAGCTAGTCACGCAATGCACCTATGGCAAACCCTTGGCCCCACATTCCAAGCCAAAACCGCACCTATCCCAAGCTAGTCCCTCCACGCGCCTATGTAAAACCCTTGGCACCACATGCCAAGCCAAAACCGCACCTAACCCAAGCGAGTCACGCCATGCGCCTATGGCAACCCCTTGGCCCCACATGCCAAGCCAAAATCGCACCTATCCCAAGCTAGTCGCGTCATGCCAAACTCATTCTTCCTTGACCCTAGTTATTCTAGTCACACCATGACAAGCCAAACTCCCTTGCCTTGGCCCTAGCCGCGCCATGCGCCTATGGAAAACCCTTGGCCCCACATGCCAAGACAAACCAAACCTAGCCAAGCTAGCCGCGCCATGCCAAACGCACTTTGCCTTGGCCCTATCCATGCTAGTCACATCATGCCAATCCAAACGCCCTTGCCTTGGACCTAGCCACGCCATACGCCCATGGAAAACCCTTGGCCCCATATGCCAAGTGTTTATGGGTAAAATCGTTTCTGCCGATTTTGGTAAATTCGGTAGGTGAGTGAGAAACTGGTTTAAACCCTAAAATAATGTGTTGCACGTGAGCAGTTTCTAGATTCGAAATATCAATTTGTACAAGTCCGGCCTAAATCAAGAAATGGCCGTTCCAGACTTGCTTCGGTCACAAAGTGGAGGAGAATGGTTGATTTGGGGAGGGAAGCAAAGAAAGGTGTTGAGACCAGAATAATTCTGGGAGAGTAGTGTCTCTACTTGTATCAGAAAGTGAAAGCTTCGGAAACTTGCAAGAGATGAAATCTTTTTGGAGAGCTTGCAAAGTTGCCTTTTCTGAGAGTGTTGTGTTTTTCTCCTGACCGAGACATGTTGTCTGGTGGAAATAGGTAAGACCTATTTATACAAGTCGAGATAGAAACATACCCTGGCCTCATGAAGGAAGAGAGTAAAGGGTGAAATAATGGGAGGAGGTGGTAACCGCATGGTGTTTATGGGTGAAAACGTTTTCACCATTACAGTAAAACCTCCGTATATTAATACGCTTGGGGATTCACAAATTTATTAATATATGGAGGTTATTAATATAAGGAGGTATACCTGGAAGATGAAAAAAAATTATAGTTCAATATGTATGTAAGTAATATTGGATAATGTAATGCATATTTATAGTTCCAATACACAAGCACATATAAGTATCTAGGAACTTGTGGTAACAACCTAAAAATTTATCTCTTTTTCTCAAACAACTATATTTAAGTTCTTTTTTCATTATAAATTTCAACATGACAAGCTCTATATATTTCTAATATTGTGTCAGTTATCAATATATAGAGGTGAATTCCTTAAGAAGGTACCTGAAAAAAATATTAATATTAAAATATGGAGGTTATTACTATTTACAACTGGCCCAAGTTGGGACCATGATTTTTTATTAACATATAGAGGTTATTAATATATAGAGGTTTTACTGTATTTCCTCATTTATTTGACCGCTTTATTCATATTCACGCTTTCTTAATGTGAGCGTAGTGTACGCTGCATGCTGTGACCGCCAAACCAAGACCCTGGAAAGCATCCCCCAGTTTGTGTTGATGTCTCGAGTGTTGGTTTCACCTTGAGTGCAAGTGGCAATGCAATGCTGCAAGTGTCCGTGTGGCATGTTCCAATGACATGTGAGGAATTCCTTAGTTGCAGGTTACACCTTGAGTGCAAGTAGCAATGCTAGGCTGCAGGTGGCGCGTGTGGCATGTGCGGAATTCCTTGGTTGTAGGTTGCACCTTGAGTGCAAGTGGCAATGCTAGGCTTTAGGTGGCGCGTGTGGCATGTGCCAATGGCATGTGCGGAATGCCTTGGTTGCAGGTTATACGGTTTGTAAGCCTAGGCTACCAGCGAGCATGATGGCATGAGCTAATGGAACGCACGGCCAAGTTGACCTAGGTTGCATGGTTTGCAAAACTAGGCTACCAGCGAGCGGATTTGGCATGTGCCAATGGCACGCACGGCCAAGTTGGACAAGGTTGCACGGCTTGCAAGTTAGGCTACCAGCGTGTGTGTTTGGCATGAGCCAATGGCACGCACATACACATTAGGGCCACGGCTAAGTAATGAAAGCTACAAGTGAGCGCGCTGGCATGTGCCAATGGCAGGCTCGGCCATTAGGTCCACGACTAGGTAATGAAAGCTACCAATGAGCGCGTTAGCATGTGCCAATGGCACGCTCGGCAATTAGGGCCACGGCTTGGTAAGAAAAGGTTCCAGTGAGCGTGGAGAGATATTCCTTTGTTTACAAGCAAACTTAGCATGGCTCTTAGATAAGGTTTTATCTAACAGTGAATATTGATTGCTTTGTTTCAAAGCTATCAAAACCTGATTTGAAAACTATATATAGGAGGACTCTAGCAACTGGGAAACCTAATCCACATACCTCCTATGTGATACTAGTTGCGACTAGAGTTGATTCTCCTTTAACCTTAGGTTTTTCACGAAACCCTGTAGGTTAACGACTTAAAGACTTCATTGAGATTGTGAAGCCAGACCCAACTATTTTCTTTGTAGTTACGTGTTCTGATCTTGCTGTTTTCTATCATGATTGAGTATTATCTTCTCTATGATTTGCTCGAGATTTATTTCCGATAGGCAAGATAAAAATTAGTCACAAACATCTTCTTCTTATCGTTTGTGATTCCATAATATCTTATTTCGCTATCATACGATTAATATTATTGTGAGGTGATTGATATTTCTAGGTTGTTCTTCGAGAATATAAGTCTGGCATATCAATTGGTTCATGTTCACCTTGATTTATCAAAAGACGAAATAAAACTCATAGGTTTATCTGTGGGACATATATTTATCTATATAATAGACTTTTATGTGTCAGACAGATTGGTTTATCAAGTCTTCGACTTTGGGTCGTAGAAACTCTTAGTTGTAGGTGAGATCAGCTAAGGGAATCAAGTGCGCAGAATCCGGCGGGGTTCTAGAGGCGTAAGGAATGCGACTGTACCTTGAACAGTTTGAGATTGGTTATGGCTCAACTACATTCCAGTCCGAAGTTAACTTGGTGTAGGCTAGTTTCTGTAGAAGCTTAATACAGTATGGTGTTCAAATATGGACTAGGTCCAGGGTTTTTCTGCATTTGCAGTTTCCTCGTTAACAAAACTTCTGGTGTCTGTGTTATTTCTTTTCCGCATTATATTTTTTTATATAATTGAAATATCACAGGTTGTGTGTAGTTCAATCAATTAGATAATCCAACATTCGGTTGTTGATATAAATTGATTGACACTTGAACATTGGTATTTGGAACAGTTCAGGTTGTTTCACATAATAATCAAGCTCATGGATTTTTATTTGTTTTATGTGCTTATTATATTGTGATACAGAACAACTCTTGGATATATTTTCATTCATTGAGGCTGACTGTCTAGTTGATTCTCTTGGATTTATATTGAAGTTGTCCATACAGATTGCTAAGCGAAATATTAGGTGTGGTTGTTGTACCCCATCTTTTTCAGTGTTGTGCAGGTTTAATTTAAGATTAAAAAATATTTGAAGATGACATGGTTCTGAAAAAACGGGGGTCTAACAACCACACCCAATATTTCGCTTAGCAATCTGTATGGACTAACTCCAATATACTTTCAAGAGAATCAACTAGACAGTCAGACTCAATCTTAAGAAAAGTATATCCAAGAGTTATATCTCTATTTTTCAATTCAATCTGCAACCAAACAAATAGGAATTTGCGATCCCGATTGAATATAAGAAATAACTTGGACGGTATCAAAAACCAATATCGAAGTGTCAATCAATTTAATCAACAACCAAAAGGTCGTATTCATAATTGATTGAACTTAGGCACAACCTATGATACTTCAATTATATAAAAATATAATGCGAAAAATAAATAACACAGATACCATAAATTTTGTTAACGAGGAAACCGTAAATACAGAAAAACCTCGGGACCTAGTCCAAATATAAAAACCACATTGTATTAAGCCTCTACAGACACTAGCCTACTCCAAGTTAACTTTGGACTGGAATGTAGTTGAGCCCTAACCAATCTCATACTGATCAAGGTACAGTCGCGTTCATTATGCCTCTGAATCCCAACAGGACTTTACGCACTTGATTTCCTTAGATGATCTCACCCACAAATAAGAGTTATTATGACCTATAGTCGAAGACTTGATAAACCAATCTGTCTCACACATAAAAGTCTATTGGATAGATAAATCTGTATCCCACATATAAACCTATGAGTTTTGTCTTGTATTTTGATAAATCAAGGTGATAAAGAACCATTTGATATACCGGAATATAATTCCCGAAGAACAACCTAGAAATATTAATCACCTCACAGTAATCTTAATTGTATGGTAGCGAAACAAGATTCTTTGGAATCACAAACGATGAGACGAAGATGTTTGTGACTACTTTTTTTCTTGCCTATCAGAGAATAAATCTTGAGCAAATCTTAGAGAATATAGTAATCAATACGATAGAAAACAACATGATCAGAACATGCAACTACAGAGAAAATAGTTGGGTGTGGCTTCACAATCCCAATGAAGTCTTGAAGTCGATAACCTACAGGTTTTCGTGATAAATCTAAGGTTAAAGGAGAATCGACTCTAATTGAAACTAGTATCAAACAGAGGGTGTGGGTATTAGGTTTCCCAGTTGCTAGAGTTCTCTTTTATATAGTCTCCAAATCAGGGTTTGAAATCTAAGTTACCTTGGGAAAAAAGAATTTAATATTCACCGTTAGATGGAAACTTGATTAGATTCAAGCTAATATCTTTCAACCGTTAGATTGACTTATATTTTTACATACAAATGAAATGAACCTTCATTTATATATGGGTAACCGTACCTAAACGTGTACACTTAGTTGGCTCAACGCGTACAGGTACGCATACTCTAGTACCCGGGCTTCAACTGACTTCGCCAGTATGCGTACAGGTACACATACTTTAGCTCCCGGACTTTACTTGACCAACCAATGCGCATACGGGTATGCATACTTAGTTCCAGTCTTGGATCAACACATATGCAAGTATGCATACTGTTCTTATAATCCAATCATGGTTAAGTGTTCTAAACTCTCATTTTAATCATTGAAATATTCTCGGAAGACGACAATAGCTGTCTCACATAAACTATTAGCTTCAAAGCAATTTTCAAGTGATCGAATGATCAATATGAAACATTCTGATTCTACATTAAATGACTGGCTCATATAAAATATACAAGATGTTACAAGGTGATTTTCTCATGATCATCTTTTGACTTTCGTCAAGAATATAAGATGAACTTGGTTAAAGAGAAATCTTACCAATACATATTTCGAGAAATATGTAAGCGAGTTAAACTCAGCTCGAAATATCAAATGTGTACAATCGAAGTATATATAGCTATACGATTTTGGTCTCAAATAGGAGATAGAGTAGACATAGACTTTTGAGTGATAGATGAGTTCAAGCCTCCACATACATTTTGTTGATGAAGTTCCACAAGCTTCCATTAGTATTTCTTCATATTCAATCGATGAACGCTGTGAAGTCTAATGCTCAACTACACTTTCTATCTGAATCTGAGACCTAGCTATAAGTAGACTCAAAGTCAAGACTTATAGTTTTGGCAACTAAACTTGATATAAAGCTTGAGATAGCAACGCTTGCGAGTTCGACCGAGCAGTATCTCTATGTATTCTTTTAGTCATGAAGTATCACTATGTTTTTCTTTAGTCATGATGAAGTATCTCTATGAGAGCACTGCTCGGTCGAACTCGCAAGAAATTCTATCTCAAGCTTGTTGCCAAGTTTAGTTGCCAAAACTATAAGTCTTCATTTCTAGTCTAATTATAGCTAAGTCACAGATTAGGATAAAAAGTGTAGTTGAGCATTAGACTTCACGGAGATCATCGATTGAAGACGAAGAACTACTAAGGGGAGCTTGTGTAACTTCATTAACAAAAGGTATGTGGATACATGAACTTATCTATCACTCAAAAGTTTATCTACTCTATCTCCTATTTGAGACAAAAGTCATATAGCTATATAGACTTCGATTATAAACATTTGACATTTCGAGCTGAATTTAACTCGCTAACATATTTCTCGAAATATGTATTGGTAAGCTTTCGCTTTAACCAAGTTCATCTTATATTCTTGACGAAAGTCAAAATATGATCACGTGAAAATATTCTTGTAACATCTTACATGATTTATGTGAGATAGTCATTTGATGTAAACTCGGAATGTTTCGTATTTATCATTCGATCACTTGAAAATTGCTTTGAAGCTAATAGTTTGTGTGAGACAGCTATTGTCGCATTCCGAGAATGTTTCAATGATTGAAATAGCAGTTTAGAACACTTAACCATGATTGGATTATAAGCACAGTATGCGTACTTTCATATGTGTTGATCCAAGACCGAAACTTAGTATGCATACCTGAATGCATACTGGTTGGTCAGGTAAAGTTCGGGAGCTAGAGTATGCGTACATGTACACATATTGGCGAAGTCAGTTGAAGTCCGGGTACTAGTGTATGCATACCTGTACGCGTACTGGTTTAAATTGAAGTTTGGAATTGTACGATAGTATGCGTACCCGTTTGCATACTAGCGAACACGGTCCAAGTCCGACTACTTAGGTATGCATAGCCGTTTGCATACTTGAGTGTCTTATGTTCTAAAATCGGTATGTTCATGAACTAATACATTTATTTAAAAAATGTAGGTACAAAAAACATACTCACCACGTGTATAACCGAAAAGAAAAGAAATCAACGAATCAGATCTAGTTTAAAGATATTATCACCAAATCTAAAGACAAAGCATTTATTAAGGGGTCAATCAACTGTCAGGGAAACTTTTACAAAAAATGGATAATCGAAGTTCGGATTACGAAGTAATATTAAAAGAGGTGATTCACGAATAATGGTAACAAGTCAAATAAAGACCCTGCGAAGAAGTATGACTCATCCGGTTCCACGAAGAAACAATGCTAAGACGAAGTAAGGGATTATATAAGAAGATAAATTGCTAAACAAGAAACCAAGACAGCTGTACCTACAAGTCATCGGGGTTATCGGCGAAAGAGAGGGAAATACTTTATTCAAAATTGAATTGACGAAATAAAATAAGGGTCATGTGAATTGTGTGACTATCAGCGAAGTAAAAGATGAGCTGTACTCCACTTCACTGATTTCCTATAAAGGGAACCTTAGGACATTGTAAAGAGGGTTGAGTAATTTGTACTGGTGTGGTTATGTTGTAAGAGTGAATCATCGAAAGAGAGTAGCTAGGGTTTGGGTTGTACTTTACATTGTAATCATCCTCTTACCTAATAATAATAACTTTGATTTTGATTTCATCATCATGTCTTAGATATTGTGTGAGTTCATCCTTTGGGTGTAGTTTGTGGTATTTCCTGCATCTACAATGCACCAAAGATATCAATAGCATTATCATGTCGATCGGGCGTGTTTTTAGGGTCTCGTACCATATTTCGTTTAATAATATCATCAGTTTCTAGTCTTCTCCGGCTAATTCCTTGTGGCATAATTGCGAATCTAGCTTGTATTTCAGGTTCAGATCACGTCATTGACTCGATACTTTAGGGTTCCCACTTTGTTTAGAATCTGTTCTAAATTCTCTGTTTTTTAGATGTTTTTTTCTTTTAAGAACTACTAGCTAGGTAATTTATGTATGAAATGCAAATGGCGATGGTTGATCATGTAGTTCTTGTTTTAATATAATGGGTATGAAGATATTGTTGTTTTACCTCAAAACACTTTTCCTTGTTGATGGCTAATATAAATCCCTACCTGGTGTATTTATGAATTTTAGTTTGTGAAGTTTTCTCGGTGTTGTTGTTACAATGACATTATAAAATGTTTCATGTATTAATTGCCAAATAATTGTGGCTTCAGACATTCATGTATATGAATATGCTTGATTTTCTTATACTGGTGCTGCAGAGGGATTGATATGGCGAAATAGCAACTTTTGTTCTTCTTCCTTTCCCTAGACTAGTGGTCCCCAAACTACTTCCAAACTCCTTAAATTGAAATTGAAGTGGAGGGCCAAACTCCACTTGTTGTAAAAAAAAACCTCCAAAACAAATATTACGTCGCACTCCCATTCTGTGAATCCCATGCCTTTAATGCACAAAGAAGGAAACTGCCTAGCCATCTGCTCGGTCAGGATAAAACTGATTTTTGGAGAAATCACTATGCATTCACACTATATGGCTGTAGAATTTGGGGAAATTACATAGTACAAACAAATATCAAAAGCCCAGCAGGACTAAGAAAACATAACATTGTGAAAAGCATCATAGGGTGTATTAATTAGAATTAGGCCAAAAATACATTTTGCAAATCAAATGTGTTGTGCAATTAGGCCATATTAATTATGCAATCTTGTTTTTCAAAAATACTCAATGGGTGTAATTGTTGGCAGGTAATGGTTAGGTTCAATGTGGTGGATTTATTTACAAAGGGTTTTAATGTGTTAGGATACACGATTCCCTTTCTCTTTATAGAGCTCAATTTTGCTGTTTCTGCTAAAGGAAGTGCCATAGAAAAATGCTACTCCTTGGAAGTGGTCACTGTCCGTCTAACTCTCAACACCAAAGTAGCATGATAGACTCCATGTGAACTGCTAGTAACTTTTTAGGAAAAGAGAGTGAACCTATTCTAACAAGGTAATAATCAAACTGAAATGAAAATTGAAATGCAAATTCATATTCAAGTTAATTGTGAAATGAAACTGAAATGACAAAATTTAATTTGCATCACCATCTCTCTACTCATAGTACATGGCCATTACTAGTACTTTCAGTATTCTCCTTCTCTCAAGTAGCAAATCTTTCGATAGCTCTAGTACTTTCTCAAGAAGAAAATATGATGAACAACAACGATCGCCTTCAAGATTACAACAAAGATATGAATGGCATTATCAGATTCGACTTGTTGTTTGGGTCTCTTGGAAATATCCTTTTGATCATATCAATAGGTTTTCATCTTCTCCGGCCAAATCCTTGTGGCATATTTGCAGATTCATCTTGTAATCGAGGTTCAGATGCCGTTGCTAACTTGGTGCATTCTTATGTTTTCTCCATCGGTGTACCAAACTTGGCAGCATTATTAGCTCAAGGCTTAAAAGCAACCCTCTCTTTCACAAGTCTACATATGATTGTTGTCTCTGCTTGGATGATTCCTTCTCAAGCAATTCTCGGTATCAGTTACATGTTTTTCTATAGAGCTATGGTTGACACTCTTCACTTGATATTAGGTCCTGTTTCTTGTGCAACAGACTCTAAGAGCTTCGGTCTTGCTCTTATGCTGGGAGTCATGTTTCGTTTCATATTCATCCTCTTCATCATTCGCCGTTTTTCTGTTCCCCAGTAGAACTCTTTGAAAGAGTAGTAATTATGTATGAAATGGTGATGATTGAATAGAATGGTGATGAGAATATTGTTGTTTCACCGCAACACCCTTATGATGGCAGATACAAATTCTCATCTGGTGTATTTTATGGATTTAAGTATGCAAATTTTTCTCGATGTACTGTTACAACGCCCTATGATAAAATGTTTCATGCTGTGGAATTTGTTAATTGCCAAATGGTTGTGTCATAGATTAGTCATAAACTATTATATGCTGGGATACAACCATTTCAAAAATTATGCTGGGATTCCTGAATAAAAAGTGGTTTTGCAAAGCTATTTGATATGGCAAAATACAACTCAAAAACAAAAATCATTTCGCACCTAGATTCAAGAAGAGACGAAATAGACAGTAGACCCTTCCCAATGCCTAGATGTGACATGATCTTAAAAATGTGTACTCTATGAAAAGTTTATGTTTCATGACATCATCTACTTTAAGCGGAAAATATGTGCTATTATAAGGTTTTGATTATCAAAGTAGATTTGGAGTGAAAACTTTCTTTTGCAGTGTGTCTTTGAGTTTCATCCTTGACTTTGCCATCGTATAATTCTAGACGTACACATGCATGCTTTCTGTAAAAAGTTTATCTTCTGTGATTTGAGTGAAAATATAATTGTTCACTCAAATTTAAGGTTAGGTAAGTGTTCAGATATCAATGACATTATCATACCATACGCGGCTTGGAAATGAAAGTGCCATAGAAATTTCTTCGAAGTGGGAGGTGATACATACATAATTTAACCTTATTACCATTTCTGGTGACACTTAGAAAAAGGGAGTGAACCTATTCTAAGAAGGTTATTATCAATCTGAAATGAAATTAAGTTGAAATACAAATGCAAATGCAGATTCGAGTTAAATGAAACCAAAATGAAAAAGTTTGTCGTGCATCACCATCTCTCTATTTATACATGACCATTACTAGTATTTCAGTACTCACTCCTTCTCTCAATCAGAAAATCTCTCTGTAGCTCTTCCAACACTTTCTCAAGAACAAGAAGTAAAGATGGCGAACAACTTTAACGGCGATATCAATGACATTATCATACGCGGCTTGATAGCAGGGTCTCTTAACTTGTTTCAGTTCTTAATATCATTCTATACTATTGCTCTCCATCCAAATCCTTTGGGCATAATTAAAGATTCATCTTGTATTCCAGGTTCTGATGCCGTAGTTACTTTGATAAGTTGCTACATTTTCTCAATCTGTGCATCATACTTGGAAGCAATATTAGCTACGATCTTACAAGGGATCCTCTATTTGGCAAACCTACATGAGATTTCTGTCCGTGTTTGGGTGTTTGTTTCTAGATTCATACTCTTATGTGGTTATGTCTACTTCTATATGACAGTGGTTTATACTGTAGAGTTGACATTTGGTAATGTTTCATGTGCAACAGACTCAACGAGCTTAATTCTTGTTATTATTCTTGGAGTCTTGTTTGCTTTGGTTTACATTATCTCCATCATTAGAACCCTTTGAAAGATTATCTAGTTACGGCGGGTTAAATTTCATATTTTCCTTTACTCTATATATTACTCATACTTCATTTAGAATGGGTTCTAAATTCTCTGTTCCCGGATAGATTTTTCTGTTTGGAACTTCTAGCTAGGTAATTATGTATGAAATGGTGATGGTTTGATGTCAATGATGTGGTTCTTGTTTTAATATAATGGTAATGAAGATATCGTTGTTTCACCTTAAAACCCTTTTCTTATTGATGGCCAATACATATTCCTATCTGATCTATTTTATGAATTTAAGTTTGCAAATTTTTCTCGGTGTTGCTACAATGAGTTCGTGATACAATGCTGCTTTTTGCGGAATTTGTTAATAGCCATTATCCCATTCTCTGAGAGGAAAATGGAGTGCATGCACTCCACCAAACTGATAAGAACGGTTTTCAACTCAAATAACTAGTTTCAATTCCGGTCAGAACTCACCCGATACCATTAAACACGATGCCTTTCGGTCAAGATCTTTTAGTTTATACGGATCGGTATCCTTCGGCTACCATCAGATGATAAACCCCAAATGTAGAAAAGTTCATCTGAATTAGCAAGAGAGTAAATGTTTGTCTAATGTTGCTAGTGGTACATGCATATAATAGGCGCTTCCCAATGCCGAGATGTGCCATGATTTTGAAAAAATGCATTATTATCTATGGGAAGTTTATGTTTCATTTCATAAGCTTAAGTTTATCTAATTTTGTTTTTGATTGTGCTACTATTATAAGGTTTAAACTATATAAAATACAATCATGTTTCAAGTGAATTTTTTTTCTTTCTTTTTGCAATTTGTTTTGGAGTTTTCATTTGTCATTGTAAAATTTTAGAGGTACATATGCAGTATTTTTCATGAAAATTTCATCTTTTAGCTCTTATGATTTGAACAGAAAAATTTAATTTCTCACTTGTTGACAGTGAAAGATCAACCCTCACCCGACGACACCAGGAAAAAAATATTTGAGTGGAACATTATGTCTTCACCCTTAATGTTCCGTATTCACTTTTTTCACATATGTTTTCAAACGAGTATGTTCTTGTAATAATTTCATTTTTAACCTAAAAATACAAAAAAATATAATTGTAAAAAGAATGTATGATACATGATAAATATTCCAAAAAAACTTACTCCATCCGTCTCACTAGTAAGTGACCTAGTTTAAGTTTGAACAATTTTTAAGGCAAGCAAAGAAAAGAAGCATTTTTTACAATTATACCCTTATGGATAATAACTAGTGGAATTTAGAAATGATTTATCTTTCAAACTACTCCACGGATGTTCGCAAACTTCATACCATTGAAAATCATTTTAAAACACCTACGTAACGAATATAAACATGCATATCAAATTATACATATTTCTTATATTTTTTATAATTAACTAAAAGAATAATTTCATAAATATCTCCTTGTTTAGTAATATAAGTCATTTATTAGTGAGACAAAATCTAAAATCAAATAGATCACTTAATAGTGGGACAGAGGGAGTATATTTTATAAATGAAAAATATTTACAACTTTGACTATTTATTCGATGGAAGGCTAAATATCTAGGTTATCCAAAAAATAAAAAAATCATTGTTTTAAATTTTTATTTTCAATTGTTTGGTGCTTGATACTTGGTATTTCTATTCGTATTTTGGCTTTTATTATTCTAGGAAATACCCGTTGTTAGTGTCTTTAGGTTGTATTTTGAACTTTGATCTTGAAACTTTTGAAGTCTAATATTTGTTTTAGGTGAATGGAAATTTTAAAAAAAAAATTATCAGAAAAAAAGTAATCTATCGCCTTTTAAAAACTTTTTTTAATAACGTCATCATATATAAAAAAAAAATGGTGGGTTTTAAAGATATAAATTTTCTTTTTTATGCCACACGTATTTTCCCGGATTAGCAAATGGTGAATTCCTCAGGCTGAATCCTAGAGTAAGAAACCAACAAGAAGAAGGAAAACAAGTGATCAGATAGGTAATAAAAGAGAAATGAAAGTGTCATAGAAATTTCTAGGAAGTGGGTGTTGATAAAAGAACCCATGTGAAGTAATACCATTTCTAGTAACATTTAGGAGCTGAAAGTAAAACCTATACTAAATTGAAATTAAAGTTGAAATTCAAATTCGAGTGAAATGAAAATGAAATGATATTTCTTATGCATCGCCACCATCTCTTTATTTATACTCTTTTAACACTTTAATCTTGTTCAGTACCCACTCCTTCTCTAATTATCTCTATACCTCCTAAAACTTTCTTCCAAGAGGTGATGAAGATGGTGAACCACGATAACAGTGATCGACTGGAAGGTTACGGCATCGAATTCGATATCAGCATTGCTGGCATCTTCCCCGTGATGATATCATTACTTCTTGGTGTTCTCCGACCAAATTCTTTTGGCATAATGGTAGATTCACCTTGTAATCCAGGTTCAGATGCCGCGGTTCAGGTGATACGGTCTTATGTTATCTTAATCTGTGCACCATACTTGGCAGTAATTTTAGTCAAAGGCTTAAAAACAACCATGTCTTTCACAAGTCCACATAAGATTGTTATCTGTGCTTGGGTGTTTCTTTCTAAAGCTTTTCTCTGGATCGGATACATGTACTTTGTGTGGGCATGGTATGATAGTCTGAAGGTTGTTTTGGATGATATTTCTTGTGCAACATACTCAAAGAGCTTTGGTCTTGCTGTTTTGTTTGGACTCATCTCCGGTATGGTACCCATCCTCTTCAGAATGCGCCATCTTTATGCTCCCCGCGGTTAGAACTCGCCTCAACTATACAGTTTACAAGATTATTAAGAATCTGTTATAAATTGGCTGTTTTTCTGGGAAGATTTTTCTTTTAGAAATTAATAGCTATCTAGGTTAATTAATATGGAAGTAATGGTGATTGTTGATGTAGTTCTTGTTTATTTATAATATGGGAATGAAGATATTGTTGTTTCACCACAAAACCCTCTTTAAATTCCTATTTGCTGTATTTCATTGATATGGAAGAAATGGGGATTGTTGATGTAGTTCTTGTTTATTTATGATATGGGAATGAAGGTGTTGTTACAATGGCTTATGATAAAATGCTCAACGTATGCATATGTTTAGTGGTTCTGCAAAGTGATTTGATATGGCAAAAAAAAAAAAAACTCCAAATTCCCAGTCTGTGAATCCCATGCCTTTAATGCACACAGAAGGAAAGTGGAGCATCCACTGAGAGACGAACATGATTTCTCCATGACTCAACCGGACTGAAGAATCGGATTCGGGTCAGAATTATATAACCGTGAAAAAACATTTTTTTTTCTGAATCTAAAACCTTCATGTTTAAGCCTTAGATACGTTCCTAAACCTGACTTGAGAAATGCAGTTCTTTTACTTGTTAAATGCCCATTTTGGTTATCCGTCCGACCTTAGTACTCTAAAGATGTCTTGGTGCATTTGTTAAGAGTTATTTTGTAAAAGGGTCGTATGTTTACGGTGTAATTAAGGTATGGGTCGTAGAATATGTCGTTGATGCATTAGGGTCGTAGACTGACTTTGACCGTTAGACTTGTTTACCTAAATGCCCTTATGATATGATGAAATGATGTTAAATCATAACCCAGTTTATAACTAAACTGTTTATACACAGACATTTCAACAAACACTTGATCTGCATATTCAAACATCTTCCTTCAATGATTACTATCAATTGGTAGAAGAATCGATTTGTGTATATCCATTCGATTTATGTACGTTATATAGCAGCATCAGCTCAAACCTGGGAAGCACTGACAGGGACACGTGACACGGACACGACACGACACGGACACAGGGACCGGCAAAATTCAAAATCATCAGGACACGGACACGTTTATATATATATTAATTAAATAATTTTTATACACTAATATCATAGTATTATGGTACATCAAATACTTTAATCATGCATATACATGAAAAAACTCACTTTTATGCCATTAGGTTAGCCCATATGTACAAATATTAACTATTATACTAATTTTCATAACCAATTTGATTACGCAATTAGAAAAATGAGGTATAGATTTGTACAAGTGCGTCGTGTCGGTGTCCAACGCGTGTCGTGCGTCCGACGCGTGTCTGACGCGGACACGGTACCAATACTGGTGTGTCCGTGCTTCCCTGGCTCAAACTAAGAAATATCAAATGTGAGCTTAATCCACTACTACAAAATCGAAATACAATGGCTAACGGAAGGGAACATATGTTTTGAAAGCAAAAATAACCTTTGATTAACCACCACTAGCTCCATCCAAAAATGCAGCCTACATCCATGAAAATCACTAGCACTATCTCGTAGGTACATATTATCTTTTATAACTTACGTATGGGTCACTTATTGAAAGATGAAAAGAGCAATAGATATCTTCCATGAAAATCGCTGATTAGCTTTGTCTCGTAGCAAAGAATTTTCTTAATTGAGACTTACTCTTATTAATGAACCCATCAATTATCCGTATTTGAGAAACTTCAAGTCCATCAGCCATAAAAACGTGAGTTTACTGAATCTGCAAGTTTATTGAACCCACAGGAATGGAGACTTGACACCGGCATTAGAAAAAAAATGGAAGAAAAAGATAGAAAAGGATCAGAGGCTATATGTTTTACAAATATTCAAACCGTCAGTGCTAGTCAATAGATAGTCAGGGGGTTATATAATTATAGAAAGTTATCTAACAGTTCACTAACAGTCTTTGGTTAGTCTGGGACCCTAACGCATCAACTGCATATTTTACGACCCAGACCCTAATTAGGTATTAAAGTAACGACCCTTTTACAAAATAACTCATTTGTTAAGGGGTTTTTTTGTGTCTCCACTCTTTGACAGTTTATTGAATGTGTTTGACTAATATCCCTTCTTGGTGTCTGTTAATAACACTTTTATCAATCTTTTGTCTTTGATGAGGCATAAGGTTTTATGACTGATCAACGCAATGTGGTTTATGGAAATAATAGACGTATCCCAGTGCCTGGATGTGTGGCATGATTTTTAAAAAATGCATATATTATCTATGAAAAGTTTATGTTTCATTTGCTTTAAGCGAAAATATGTGATTTCACTTTTGATAGAACAAGATGTATGTGGTGAACTACAAAGCACTAGCTATAGAGTTGCCAGAAGAGCTTGGAATACAATATGCTTATCTTGTGTTGGATGCGTAATTGGTCGCTGAATACAAAATGGAATTACATTTTGTTTTTGTTAGTAGTGGCTTTACTTACCAAGGGCTATAACGCGTTGAGATACACAAAATTTCGTTTCTGTTAATAGAGTTCAGTTTTACTTCTTCTGCATTCTACATATAGAAATGAAAGTGTCACAGAAATTTCTTCGAAGTGGGTAAACCGAAGTAGCATCATAGAACCCATGTGATGAACTATTTCTAGTAACAATTAGGAAGAGAGAGTAAACCTATTCTAAGAAGGTAATAATCAATCTGAAATGAAATTAAGTTAAAATGCAAATGCAAATTCGAATATATGTGGATTTTAAAGATATAAATTTTCTTTTTTGTGCCACACGTATTTTCCCGGATTAGCAAATGGTCAATTCCTCAGGCTGAATCCTAGAGTAAGAAACCAACAAGAAGAAGGAAAACAAGTGACCAGATAGGTAATTATAAAAGAGAAATGAAAGTGCCATAGAAATTTCTAGGAAGTGGGTGGGTATACATAATTGAACCCTGTCTAACTCTCAACACCAAAGTGGCATGATAAAAGAACCCATGTGAAGTAACACCATTTCTAGTAACATTAGTTAATGTAAGTAAAACCTATTCTGAGAAGCTGCCTGGCTGTAACAATAAATTAAAGTTAAAGTTGAAATGCAAATTCAAATTCAAATTCTAGATAAATAGCGAAATGAAACTGAAATGATGTCTCTTTATTTATACTCTTTAACACTCGAGTCATGCTCAGTAACCACTACTCTAAATCTCTTAATATCTTAATTGTTTTTCTCCAGAGGTGATGAAGATGATGAACGATCTTGAAGATTACAACCCAGATGTCGATCACGTTATCATCTCGGGCATGTTGTTAGGGTCTATGGGTATTGCTGGCATCTCCCCTTTGATGATATCATTACTTCTTGGTGTTCTCCTACCGAATTCTTATGGCATAATTGCAAATTCACCTTGTAATCCAGATTCAGATGCCGCGGTTAAGGTGATACAGTCTTATGTTTTCTCAATCTGTGCACCATACTTGGCAGTATTCTTAGTCAAAGGCTTAAAAGCAAACATCCTTTTCACAAATCTACATGAGATTGTTGTCTGTACTTGGGTATTTCTTTCTAAATCTATGATCTGCATCGATTACGTATTCATCTTCTGGGCAACGGTTCATAGTCTGCAGTTGGTTTTTGATGATATGATTTGTGCAACATACTCAAAGAGCTTTGGTCTTGGTGTTTTGTTTGGACTCATCTTCCGTATGGTACCCGGCATCTTTGCTATTTGCAGTTTATACGCTCCCCGCGGTTAGAACTCGCCTCTACTATACAGTTTACATGATTATTAATAATCTGTTATAAACTCGCTGTTTTTCTGGGAAGATTTTTCTTTTAGGAATTACTAGCTATCTAAGTTAATTTATATGGAAGAAATGGGGATTGTTGATGTGGTTCTTGTTTATTTATGATATGGGAATGAAGATATTGTTGTTTCCCCACAAAATCCTCTTCAAATTCTTATTTGATGTATTTCATTGATATGAGATTGCAATATTTTCCAGGTGTTGTTACAATGGCTTATGATAAAATGCTCAACTTAGTGCCTTGGTGCTTTTGTCAAGGTTTTTTTTGTGTCTTGCCTCTTTGACAGTTTATTGAATATGTTTGACTAAGATCCCTTCTTGGTGTCTGTTAATAGCACTTTTATCAATCTTTTGTCTTTGATGAGGCATGCGGTTCATGACTAATTAAGTTGAAGCTATTTATGATCTTCATGTCCCAGTTCTGCATTAGGCATTGGGTCAGTCGTATTAATATGAGAAAAATGTTGTCTAACAATGCTAGTGATGTATGGAAATAATAGACGTCTCCCCGTGCTTAGATGTGTGGCATGATTTTCAAAAAATGCAAAGTTTAAATTATGAAAGTAGATTTTGAGTGAATTTTTTATTTTGCGGTGTGTTTTTGAGTTTTCATGCTTGATTTCGCCATTATAAAATTCTAGATGTACACATGTTTTCTATGAAAATTTCATCTTTTACCGGTGATTTGAATGAAAATTCAATTTTCACTTGTTGGCAATAAAATATTGACTTGCACTCCAAAATAGGTAAAAAAGAAAAGTTCCACTAATTTTTTGAGTGGAATATATTTAATTGGTAGCTCATCTATCATGGTGTTGCAAATTCATTAGGAGATATGAATGGATTTAATCAATTCATTGAGTGTTTTAGCAAGTATCATCGCATCCATCCATTGTTTGCGAGCAAAAAAATTCCTGGCATGAACGAAATTTGAAGGTTTCTAAGATTTGGATCTCCTATTTCCAAGTTTTAATGTTGGTGCAATAATGGAGGATACCACTTTCATAATTCACTCAAAATCTACTTACGAAAGTTTCTATTAATAGAGATCAGTTTTACTTCTTCAGCATTCTACAAAATGAAAGTGCCAAAGAAATTTCTTCGAAGTGGGTGGTGTATATACATAATTGAACCCTATCAGTCTCTCACTTTCAACACCAAAGTAGCATCATTGAACCCATGTGATGAACTATTTCTAGTAACAATTAGGAAACCTATTCTAAGAAGGTAATAATCAATCTGACATGAAATTAAGTCGAAATGCAAATGCAAATTCGAGTTAATAGTGAAATGAAAAAAAATTGGTGTGCAACACCATCTCTCCATTTAAACATGGCCAGCCATTACTAGTATTTTCAGTACCCACCTCTCAATTAGCAAATCTTTCCATAGCTCTTTAACACTTTTTCAACAAGTAAAAATGGCAAACAACGTTCCCGGTGATCGTCTTGAAGGTTACAAAACAGATATCAATGACATTATATTACGTGGCTTGTTGTTAGGGTTTTTTTTAGCATGTCTCTATTCTTCATATCACCACCCACTTCGAAGAGAACCCACTTCTATTTTTGGTTCCCCTGTACATTATGTCTTCCCCTTAATGTTTCATATTCACTTTTTTCACTTATGTTTTCAAACGAGTATGTTCTTATAATAATTTCATTTTTCACCTAAAAATAGAAGAAAAATAAAAGTAATTGTAAAAAAAATGTATGATACATGATAAATATTCTAAAAAACCTTATATTTTTTAAATGAAAAATATTTACTGCTCTGAGTATTTATTCGATGGAAGGCTAAATATCTAGGTTATTAAAGCAAAGAAAGTCATTGCTTTAATTTTCAATTGCTTGGTGCTTGTTGCTTGGTAGTAACATCACAAATCATCTCTTCATTAACCAAACAAACTTGAGCTTCTTACATTCTCTAATTCACGGAGAAGAGGGAGAAAAAATAGAAAACAAAAGAAAACTAAAATTCAAATTAAAGTTACATTTTGATTACAGGCAGAGACAGCTATTTAAAGATAGCAACACAAGTGTTTCACATAGATTTTAATGACTATGAAGCACCCTGAGTTAGTTACTCAGTACCACCACCTTTGAATTGTCAGTCTTGGCACACTCTTGGGAAAAATTATCTGTTGTGATACTAGATATGCCATCCCCCCACCCACCCACCTACACACACACAAGTGTAAGATGAGTGGAGAGGAAACTTTCAACTTGGATCTTAAGAACTTAAACCTTGGACCATGGAAACCCTTTGTGAAGATGTCAGCAGTTTGATCCAATGTAGATACATAGTAAACCTGCAAAATTTTGAGCTTGACAAGCTCTCTGACATAATGGAAATCAACCCTTAAACTCTTCATTCTGGAGTTCATGACTGGATTAGAAGCAAGAGAAATAACACTGACATTATCACCACTAATTCTGTGAGAGGAAGTGATAGGGAAATGTAGATCTTTTAATAGCTGAAAAATCCAAACTGATTCTGCAGCAGCAATTCCCAAAGCCATATACTCTGATTGGATCTAGAAACAGTAGCTTGTCTCTTGGCAGACCAAGAAACTGGATTTGAACCAAAGTAGATGCAGAAACCCCCAATAGATATATTGTCAGTGACAGCTCCTTCCCAGTCAGCATCTGAGTAACCATGAAGTGTCATGGGACCTTTTGTGAAACAAACACCAAGATCAATAGTGCCCTTAAGATATCTGACAATTCTATGAGCAACTTCTAGATGAAAAGTAGTTGGTTGAGACATAAATTGGCAAACTTGTTGAACTGCAAATGAAATTTCAGGTCTGCTCCAAGTTAAATAATGAAGTACACCAATAACAGATTTGTAAATGGAAGGATCTTTTAGCAATGGCCCTTCAGAAGTAAGATGGACATTTTCAACTGCAGGAGAAGTGCAGGGATTACAACCAACCATATTTGTCCTTTTGAGAAGATCCAAAATATACTTGGATTGAGAAAAAAAAATACCAGTTGATCTTCTTTGTATCTCAAGACCAAGAAAATAATGAAGAGCTCCAAGATCTTTGACAGGAAAATGAATATTTAGCTCAAAAATAAATGCAGAGATATAGCACCATCATTCCCAGTAACCAAAATATCATCAACATACACAAGTGCTATAGTAAGTCTTTTACCCACTTTCTGAAAAAATAATGAAGTATCTGCAAAGGAAGACACAAACCCCAGAGAAAGAAGAACATTTGATAACCTTGCATACCAAGCTCTAGGAGCTTGTTTCAGTCCATAGATGGATTTGTGCAACTTGCATACATAATAAGGGTGCTCTTCATCCTTAAAACCAGGTGGTTGTTCCATGTAGACTGGTTCCTCTAACGTACCATGAAGGAAAGCATTTGAGATATCAAGTTGAGATATAGGCCAGTTAAAATTAACAGCAAGAGATAAGATGAGTCTAATGGTAGTAGGCTTAGATACATGGATAAATGTCTCTACAAAATCAATGTCATATTGATGATGATATCCTTTGGAAACAAGCCTGGATTTATGTTTATCAATTGTCCCATCTTCCTTGTATTTAATTCGAAACACCCATTTACACCCCACTAAATTTTTACCTGGAACAGGTGGTTCTAAAGACCAAGTAACTGCCTCCATAAGAGCTCCATGTTCATTTGATAAATAGTTCTCCATTGAGTAATTTTAATATCTTGGGAAAAACCAGTTGGAACTATTGAGAAGAATCAGCAAGTAAAGCAGCATGCAACTTGTGTGATGTAGCTAGTAGAGTCTTGGGCTTAAGAATTCCATGTTTACTCCTGGTATCATATTATGAGCATTAGAAGTGGAGGTAGTAGGAGGAGGATAGGAAGTAGGAGTTGAGTCTTCAGGAAATAATGGTAAATCATATCCAAAAGGTCTTGAAGAAGAAGCAATTCGAATGGAAGCAAGATGAGAGACAGTGGTTGTAGTGGGAGATGTAGATGGAACGAAGGAGGTGTATGGAAAGGATTGTTCATTAAACAAGACATGTCTGGAAATGTAAATTCTTCTTGTAGTGGGGTCTAAACATCTATATCCCTTTTGATTGAGACTATAACCTAAAAAGATGCAATGCTTTCTCTTTGGTTGCAGTTTAGTGGTGGTGTAAGGTTTGAGCCAAGGAAAGCAAGAACAGCCAAAGACTTTAAGAAAATGATAGTCTGGAGATTTATGAAATAGATATTCAAAAGGAGATACAAATTTAAGATATTTTGTGGGAGGTCTATTAATAGAGTAATTGGCAGTATGAAAGGCTTCATCCCAATATTTAGTTGGCAGAGAGGACTGAATAAGCAAGGTTCTGGTAACATTTATAAGATGTCTATGCTTAGTTTCAGCTACACCATTTTTCTCAAGTGTGTGTGGACATGTGAATTCATGAAAAATGTTGTTTGTAGCTAAAAAGGATTGAAAAAGTGAGTGTAAAAATTCACCTCCACCATCTGTTCTAAGAACTTTGATCTTACAAGAGAGTGGATTTTCTATTTTTGTAACAAAATTAATGAACAAGTTTTTAAAATCATATTTATTAGCCATAGCGAAAATCCAACAATATTTTGAGTAGTCATCAATTACATTTCCATAGTAATAACAACCACTAACTGAAGCAGTATGGGAAGGACCCAAAAGGTCAATGTGCATTAACTCTAGAGGTTTACTAGTACTGTTACAAGATATTTGGAAAGGTAGTTTTTAAATTCTACCTAGATTACAATCATTGCAGAACACATGTTGTGTAGCAACATTATTGATATTAGCAGACTTGCAAAGATGTTGTAGAGTCTGGAAATAAGGATGGCCTAGGCGTTTGTGGAGGAGATCACTTGTATAAAGTATGCTAGAGAATGTAGTAGGTGATGAAGCTGTAGAGATGTGATAGTTGATGTGGTTGGTGAAGTGAATTGGGTACATGACATTTTTATGAGGCCCTTGGAAAAGAATCCTCCCTGAGGTCAGATCCTTCACATAAAAGAAATGAGAATCAAAAGTTAAGGCACGGTGATTATCAGAAGTGAATTTTTGGATTGATAGTAGATTATGAGATGAATTAGGGAATACAAGAATGTTATCTTGATGGAAAGTATGATCACCCTTAGTTTTAATAGAATTACCAGAAGAGGTCATGGTCATACCTTGTCCACTTGATGTTGCAATAACTTCAGAGCCATCATAAGGAGAAGAATGTGCCAATGAAGTACCATCAGATGTAATGTGGTTGTTAGATCCATAATCAGCATACCAGTAAGACTCATCATCATGAATTAAGGTGGCAACAAGCATAGCATAAATGTTCTTTGGTGGTGCACGACCTTGATACGTGAAGTTCATCCTATGAGTACATTCAAGTGCACTATGTCCAAGTTGAATGCATATCTGACAAGGGCGATCATATGAGATAGGTGAAGTAGCAGTAGGAAGAGAGTAGTAGTTAGTTCTGTGAAAGAAATTTGAGAAACCTCTTCCTCCGTGGCCTCTACGATGATTATGACCTCTAACACCACGATAATATCCAAATGAAGAAGATGATGAAGATCTCATGGCTGCAAAATCTTTGGCTTTATTCTCAATTTTATCAGATGTAATACGCTGATTAATTACCAATTCCTCACTAATAAGTAGATTATGCAACTCTGTACTATTGACTGGTGGATTACGAATACGAATCGAGGTTGCAAATGAAGCAAAATCGTTGGATAAAGATGACAGAATGATAACAACCATTTCATCCAATTGTATATATTTTTAGTGCTCGATTTTGTATTTATTATGGCTTTTTGTGTCTTGGTAGGTGTTGTTGGAGAAATAAACATGTGTGGAAAAATTGGCTCGAAAAGTGGTATTTGCGCTCGTGGGAGAACTCACTAAATAAGGGGCACTCAATTACTAAGGGGCATCTTGCGATTAAAGACACCCACGCTTCTGATTCAAGGCACCCATAGCAGCTGTTAAGGACACACCGAAACTGGATAAGGGGAGGTCGTCCCCTACCTTTTGAATTTCTAAATTGGCGGGAAAAGAAGTGTTTCAATGGCAGAATTTAGGGTTTGATTTTTGGGCATTCTAGGAAGAGATTCAATCGCTGATTTTTTTGGGATAGCTTTGTTAGACCCAAATAGGGATGGTATGGTCGTTCGAATTGGTTAACATTGGCTGGATAATCCGGAATTCGTGTCTACAGAGTAGAGAAAGCTACGGGCTCTTTGTTGATTTTCATGGAGTTCTTCTCGAATTTATTTGTGGGTTTATTTTCGTTTGGGCCTATTCGGATTATACAGGGAGAGTTAGACAAGATTTACACGCAATTTCTATTGTATGGATTTGCTGGAGTTGAACAGGGAAGGTATTGGTCTTGCAAACGTAAAAAAAAAAAAAGAATTCTTAAAACAGGGAGAGAGAGATAGTCGGGATTTCTTTTGGTGGTATTTCTGGTAGTTACGTGGGAAAAAAAAGATAGAATACCCTCCATTAGCCGTAGATCCATCTTAGGAAAGATATTTGACAACACAGGAAGCTGCATATGAAGATAAAAAGGAAATAATAACCAAACTTTCCGGGAAGAAAAATAAGAGAATTATGCGAGATTTTATAGCACCAGAGGTTTCTGTTGTGGATAAGTAGAGAGTTTCGAGCTTAATAGAGAGGGATCGGGAGTTAGGGGTCTGGTCAGAGGCCATAGAATCGAAGAAAGAAGACTTGCAGAGGATTTCTCTGATGCTGCTGAAGAAGGAAGAGACGAAGAACATTGGACCAACAGAAATGGTCGCTGCTCTGCTACACTAGAAAACTGTCATTCCTATGCAGTCTTAAAACATTATAACAGTAACCTCTATAACACGATTACAACGTTGCAAATATCTATGTTATATAATTTTTCAATAAAACACCTTTTGAGCTATGTATTATGATTTTGTGCGTGTTTTTGATATGAGGAGCTAAACCCCAACACTGGGACGACGGAGGAAGCCATATTTCATGCATGTGGTAATTATATATAATTCTTTTATGACTTTTTGCATGGACTATTAATTATTTTATGGTTTTTATTGAATGGTTGTGATTTCAATTGATGGGTTATAATTAAGTTAAGTCTTTTGATATCCCATGCTTTAGATTTACAGTCAGTTCTTTACAAAAAACTATCTTGGCAAAGAAATAGAGTCAATATTCTATTTGAGCTATAATTGACCAGAATAAATATATGAATTGCATGAAGACCTAGTATCTCTCATTATTATGACAACCTTGTATATATATTAAGTCTAAAATCAATCTTTACAAGTATTTGAACTAACTTTACTTATCACTTGAAAAACTACATCAATTTTTGGTGTCGTCGACGCGGACTTGTTTATAGGGTTTTTTTATTATTATTATTATTTGTTCTTTTTTACGCGTTTTGGTATTTTTCGATTATTTTCAGATTTGGATCGAAGCTACAAGGAAATAAAAAGTGTTATAAAAGGAAAGCATCACCAAAGAAGGAAAGAAAAGAGGAATCTGAAAGGAGTGAAGAAGAAGATTTTGTATATAGTTATTTTATTCCTTTTTCTTTTTAGAAACTGTAAAAAGGGTTTTATTTTTTGTAATTTTTCTTTTTATTTTTGGACACTTTTTAGACTTTTTTTTTTTTGGACTGGACATTATTTTTAAAACCATAAGGAAGGGTTGAGATTAAATATAAATTGTTTGCAGGGAAGGACGACAGTTACGATACTGTCTCGGCCCCTCGGGTTCGTACACTGACATAGGAGTCGGTGGCCTGAGTCGACTTCAATGGTTCATCGCCCGTCTGGTATGGGAGGTAAGACTCTACCCACCCACGAATCCCCTATCAGTGGGTTTTATTTTGTGTGAAAACTCACACCCTTGCAATAGAATGTCGAACTGGTATTAGAATAGCCAATACAACAAATATCCGACTGAGTTTCAAAATGGACGTTACTACTATGACCATAATACTGTGAATATTGGTTGGGAACATCAACCTTTTCAATGTTATGGATCATACCATGATGAGCCCAATTACTATCCACACATGCACCGGTAATACGAGCAAAATTCTTATATTTCTCATTCAGATGAATCTCTCAGGAAATTAGAGGAGTCTATAGAGGAATCCCTCAAGATGATAGCTGAGACGAACGAAAGAATTGCTCGAAATAATTTCCAATATAGTGTTTCCAATAATACCCTTGAAAATGAGGATAGTCATTTGCATAATCAAGATGACGAGGATAAAATTGGTAACACTACTTGTTTAGATGAGGTTCAACCATTTTCATGTTATTATAATGATGATTATGATGAGGATAGTGTTGATGAAGAATTTGAAATAAGTAGGCATAGTGATCGGGAATTTGTTACTCCATTTGAGCTTAATAATGATAATATTTCTAGTTCAAATACAAATAATTTTAATAATTATTCACCTATTCAAAAGGACGAGGATTTGACTAGGGATACCACAATTTTAGATGATGTAGTATTCCCTTTTGATTACGAAGCCGATGATGTTTTAGAGGAACGAGTATATTTTGAGTCTAGCAATTTAGAAACATAAGACTTAGAAAAAGAAAATGAACTCGTAGAGATGAGTGAGGATGTACCTGACTTAGAAGAATCAATTGACCATTTTTAGGAATCAGATGACCTTGAAATTAGGGTAGTTGTGACTAGTCTTTCTAGAGACACTGAAAACTCTAAGTTTGGGGGTGATTATCATTCTCCATGTGCTTTAACTCTTAGAAATATCTCTCACTTGGGACTTGACATATGTGCATTAACCATTTTACAAGATTATCTTCGTACACGTTTTCCTGAACCTAGTGATGTCCATAAGGAATTTCAGTTGTTAGAAACCCATCCTCTGGTTGATGTGGTTAGCCAAGGCTATGATACCCAGATTGATTTTGTTTTCCCACCAAATATTTTTCAACCAATTGTGGGAATGTGAATTTCAAATGTGTCAGTTATAAAGTTTTGAGACTAAGCCTAAGTACTTTAGGAGATTAGGGTAGACACATTTGTTTAAGGAAGACCACCACTCTCATTGTGGTCAGTTGTGTAATTCAAATCTGATTGACTTAGAGGATCCTCAATTATTCAGGTTATTATTATGTGCTTCTAAGTTCTTATTTGAGTTTTTCTAGACTTTACAACCTGAACATTCAGATCTTAGCTATGAGGAAATCTAACTCATGAAAATATTTTATCTAGACCTATTTATAGAACCTGAACCACAACTAGATATAGTTGTATTAAATAGGAAACTAGACAAGGGTATGCTTTATTTGTTCATTTTCTTGGCAGGTTGCAGATTCCTTTTACTTGTGATAGATTTATTTGGTTTTGATGACCCACGGATATTTCGGCTATTACTTTATGATTCTGTGAGGTGACTAATCCTTTCTTAGTCTGGATGAAGACTTTAAACTTATCACTTCTTGTGAGGTAACCCAATATTCATACGACACGGTAATATCTTTCCTTATCTCTTTTGCTTCAAATGGTAACAGTTTCTCCTTGTTCATGCTTTTAATTTCATCTTTAGAACATTGAGGACAATGTTAGATTTAAGTTTGGGAGAAACTTTTTAGTTGCATTAATAAACTCCAGGGCCTAGAAATTTATGCTTATTAAGGATAGCACTAACCAATCTAAGTGGATGGAAGCATTTTGATTGTAGGAGTTGAGGAACCAATCTAATTAGATGGAAACATCGAAAGATTCTATGCATAAAATCACAGAGTTCAGGTGTTAGAAAAAAAAATGGTAGTTTCGCCATATCTCGTTGAATCCTTTTCACTTCTATTTTTATTTTATTTTCATTTTAAAATATGTTTCTCTACGTGATTAGGTGGGTCTCATGATTCAAGTTGTTACCACTGATAGGGTGAAATAGAGTGATTGAGATACAAAAATAAAATAAAAAGAAATAATGAAAAAGAAAAAGAAAATATATATTATGAAAAAAAAAAAATTTGAGACTAGACCATCAGACCAACCGGAATAAATTCAATAAAGTCGATCACTGGAACCCTTGTATATGCCAGTTGTGTTGACCTAGAGTTAGGATTATTGACCACTGGTTCCCTTGTATATGCCAGTTGTGTTGTTATTAGTCAGACCGGTATCTCAGTCCATTAGGATAGGTACCTTGTTTAATTGTTTGAAGACGAGTTCAAAGCTGAATAGCATGAGTGGTAGAAACTTTGGAGAAGCGGCGTTCAATGTTGTTCCATAGCTTATAAGATGTTGTGGCTCCAGCAACATATCCAATAACAGAATCAGAGATGGTAGATTGAATCCAAAGCAGAATTGTAGAATCATCTTGTTCCCATTCAGTGTATTGAGGATTGATAATATTTCGATTTTCATTAACTCTGGATATGAATTTCACAGGACAAGGAAATGATCCATCAAGATACTTTTGAACTTGAAATTTTCTAAACAAAGGTGTGATCAAAGCTTTCCAGACAAGATAATTATCATCCTTGAGTTTGAGTGGAATGATATTGGAGATAGTATTTAAAGGCAGAGACGAAATCCTTGAAGGTTCCATGAAATAAAAGTAGGAATAGATCGAGAAAAATAAAAAGGAAGTTGATGAAGAAACGAAATAACGGTCAAAATTATAGTAAAAGAAAGATCAATGAATTGAAGAAGAGATGATATCAAAACAAATATGTAAAAAACAAAAATCGTAAAAGCAAGATCGTAACAGAATGGTCAGAATTAGCAGGATGCAGGATCAATAAGAAAATAAAAGAGAAGATCTCTTCACTCGAATGTTACCATACTAACATTACAACTCATCTCTTCATTAACCAAACAAATCCTAGTTTCTTACATTCTCTGATTCACAGAGAAGAGAGAGAAAAAATTGAAAACAAAAGAAAACCAAAACTCAAATTAAAGTTACATTTTGATTACAAGCAAAGACAGCTTTTTAAAGATAGCAACACAAGTGTTTCACACAGACTTTAATGACTATGAAGCACCCCGAGTTAATTACTCAGTACCACCACCTTTGAATTGTCAATCTTGGCGCATTCTTGGGAAGAGTCATCTGCTGTGATACTAGATATGCCCAGCGGCGAATCTAGATCAAAAAATCAGTGGGGGCACACTTTATTCTTAAGAAACATTGCTAAAATTGTGACAGAAGAAAATCTCATACATCAATATAGAGGGAAACTAAATACCACAAGGTTCATTCAAATCGTACCTACAAAACTTATATAGAATATTAAGAAAGTTTGATCTACTAATATCACCAAATAGAATCCGAAAGTAATATGCAATGTAGTCTTGATCTAGCTAAGACACCATATCATGATTATCTAGGCATGAGACATTGCAAGTACACTTTTCTGCTCAAAATTTATCAGTTTCTTAGAATTTGAAACAAAAATCCAAAAGCCACCATCACGATAAACCAAATTGCATCAATCAGTAAGAAAAAATAAAAAGTTAAGTGATTGAAGAAGAAAAAAATCCAAAAATAAAGTACTTAGGAGGTAGGAGTAAAAACCCTTACATGGAAACTGATTAGTCCTTGGCCGTTCATTTGAATCATATATGTACTTCAAACCTAAGAAATCATTTTGATTTTGGGGTATGTGGAACTGGTTTTATGCCAACAAGGTGGAAATTAGTTTTGAAACTATATCTTAAACACGTTTTGGTGTAAATACTAAGGGGGCACAACATCATTTTAGCTGAAAATTATATGGAATCTTTTTTCTTCCAAAAATTTAGGGGGGGCCAGTGACCCCACTGGCCCCAATGTAGATTCGCCCCTGGATATGCCATTACTTCGTACTTGGTATTTCTATTCGTATTTTGCCTTCTTTTTATTTTTCTAGGAAATACAAATACCCGTTGTTAGTGCCTTTAAGTTGTATTTGGAACTTTGATCTTGAAATTTTTGAAGTCTAATATTTATTTTAGCATGAATGGAAATTTTAAGATTTCATTGGAAAAAAAAAAAGTAATCTATGGCCTTTTTAAAACTTCTTTCAATGCCATATATGAAAATTGGTGGGTTTTAAAGATATAAATTTTCTTTTTTGTGCCACACGTATTTTCCCGGATTAGCAAATGGTCAATCACTCAGGCTGAATCCTAGAGTAAGAAACCAACAAGAAGAAGGAAAACTAGTGATCAGATAGGTAATAAAAGAGAAATGAAAGTGCCATAGAAATTTCTAGGAAGTGGGTGGTTATACATAATTGAACCCAAAGCTGTCTAACTCTCAACACCAAAGTTGCATGATAAAAGAACCCATGTGAAGTAATACCATTTCTAGTAACATTTGGGAGCTGAAAGTAAAACCTATACTAAATCGAAATTAAAGTTGAAATGCAAATGCAAATTCAAATTCGAGTTAAATGGTGAAATGAAACTGAAATGATATTTCTTATGCATCGCCACCATCTCTTTATTTATACACTTTAACACTTCAATCTTGTTCAGTGCCCACTCCTTATCTAATTATCTCTATAGCTCTTAAAAACTTTCTTCCAAGAGGTGATGAGGATGGTGAACCAAGGTGATCGACTTGAAGGTTACGGCATCGAATTCGATATCAGCTTTGGCATGTTGTTAGGGTCTATGGGCATTGCTGGCATCTCCCCTGTGATAATATCAATACTTCTTGGTGTTCTCCGACCAAATTCTTTTGGCATAATTGCAGATCCACCTTGTAATTCAGGTTCAGATGCAGCGGTTCAGGTGATACGGTCTTATGTTATCTTAATCTGTGCACCATACTTGGCAGTAATCTTAGTCAAAGGCTTAAAAACAACCATCTCTTTCACAAGTCTACATAAGATTGTTGTCTGTGCTTGGCTGTTTCTTTCTAAAGCTTTTCTCTGGATCGGATACATGTACTTGATGTGGGCATGGTATGATAGTCTGAAGTTGGTTTTTGATGATATGTCTTGTGCAACATATTCAAAGAGCTTTGGTCTTGCTGTTTTGTTTGGACTCATCTCCGGTATGGTACCCATCCTCTTCAGAATGCGCCATCTTTATGCTCCCCGCGGTTAGAACTCGCCTCAACTATACAGTTTACAAGATTATTAAGAATCTGTTATAAATTGGCTGTTTTTCTGGGAAGATTTTTCTTTTAGGAATTAATAGCTATCTAGGTTAATTAATATGGAAGTAATGGTGATTGTTGATGTAGTTCTTGTTTTTTTATAATATGGGAATGAAGATATTGTTGTTTCACCACAAAACCCTCTTTAAATTCCTATTTGCTGTATTTCATTGATATGGAAGAAATGGGGATTGTTGATGTAGTTCTTGTTTATTTATGATATGGGAATGAAGATATTGTTGTTTCCCCACAAAATCCTCTTCAAATTCTTATTTGATGTATTTCATTGATATGAGATTGCAATATTTTCCAGGTGTTGTTACAATGGCTTATGATAAAATGCTCAACGTAGACGAGGCATGGGTTTTATGACTAATTAAGTTGAAGCTAATTGTGATCCTCATGTCCCAGTTCTGCATTATGCATGATTTTCAAAAAATGCATAAAAGTTTATGGCATGATTTTCATAGTGCCTAGATGTATGGCATGATTTTCAAAAAATGCATAAAAGTTTATGTTTCATTTACTTTAAGCGAAAATATATGTGATTACAATTTTAACGGTGCTATTGCAAAGTTTAAATTATGAAAGTAAATTTTGAGTGAATTTTTTCTTTTGCGGTGTGTTTTTGAGTTTTCGTGCTTGATTTCGCCATTATAAATTCTAGATGTACACATGTTTTCTGTGAAAATTTCATCTTTTACCAGTGGTTTGAATGAAAAGGAGGATAAAATTACAAACAATGTAACTTACATATGCTAAGAAAATTTCCATTAATAGAGATCAGTTTTACTTCTTCTGCATTTCTACATATAGAAATGAAAGTGCCAAAGAAATTTCTTCGAACTGGGTGGTGATATATACATAATTGAACCCTATGTATCAGTCTCTCAGTTTCAACACCAAAGTAGCATCATTGAACCCATGTGATGAACTATTTCTAGTAACAATTAGGAAACCTATTCTAAGAAGGTAATAATCAATCTGACATGAAATTAAGTTGAAATGCAAATGCAAATTCGAGTTAATAGTGAAATGAAAAAAAAATTGGTGTGCAACACCATCTCTCCATTTAAACATGGCCAGCCATTACTAGTATTTTCAGTACCCACCTCTCAATTAGCAAATCTTTCCATAGCTCTTTAACACTTTTTCAACAAGTAAAAATGGCAAACAACGTTCCCGGTGATGGGCTTGAAGGTTACAAATGAACAGATATCAATGGCATCATAGTACGTGGCTTGTTGTTAGGGTTTCTTAGCATGTCTCTATTCCGGGTTCAGATGTGGTGGTTAACTTGATACGTTTTTATGTTTGTTCGATCTGTGCAGCATACTTTGCAGAATTATTAGCTATATGCTTGAAAGCAACCGTCTCTTTCACAAGTCTACGTGAGATTACTGTCCGTGCTTGGGTGTTTCTTTCTGATGCTATCCTCTTGGCCGGTTATGTGGGTTTCTATATAACAGTGGTTTATATAGTCTGGAGGTAATGTTTCTTGTGCAACGAGCTTAATACTGTTTACTTGTTCCGTGCCAATCTGATGGGAAAATGAAGACATTTTACAAGCTAGGATTTCACAAGCATACAAACCTTACATATAACTACCTCGAAACCGAAATAACTTAGCCTGCCAGAACAACAAAAAGGCCTAAGACAAAATGAATTGTACAACCGTATGGTGATGAGGGGACCCCGAGAACTGATCAGTTGTAAGAAAATGATTCTGCAGATCGCCTGCACACCATAACGTGGTGAATCCCGTGTTGCTGTTGCCACCATTCCACAAACTTTGAGGTTCAGTGAAGCTCGCCTACATCTAATTGCACAGTTTGATCTGGCAGAGTTTGTGCATGATTGTCAGAACTGTTCAGTATGTGAAAGGGCAGATGAGATGAACCGTCACTGGCGCTAGGCGTCGAGATCATATTTACCGGTGGAGGCATCGCCAAGGGAAGTTGAGATGAACCACTGCTGTCGCTAGGTGTTGAGATTGTATTTACTGGTGGAGGCATCTCCCAGTGATGCTCAGATGGACCACCATTGGAGCTAGGTGTTGAGATTGTACTTGCTGGTGGAGGCATCGCCAAGTGATGATGTTGAACTGAACCACCATCAGAGATAGGTGTTGGGACTGTGCTTGCTGGTGGAGGCATCGCCAAGTGATGTTGAAATGAACCACCATCGGAGCTAGGTGTTAAGACTGTACTTGCTGGTGGAGGCATCTCCAAGTGATGCTGAGATGAACCACCACTGGAGCTAGGTGTTAAGACTGTACTTGCTGGTGGAGGCATCGCCAAGTGATGTTGAGATGAACCGCCATCGGAGCTAGGTGTTGAGACTGCATTTGCTGGCGGAGGCATCGCCGAGAGACGTTGAGATGAGCCACCACTGGCGCTAGCTGTTGAAATTGTGTTTACCTGTGGCATCCCCAAGTGATGTTGGGACAAACCACTATTGGCGCTAGGTATTGAGATTGTATATTCTGGTGGAGGCATCACCGGGGGACGTTGAGATGAACCCCCAGTGGTGCTTGGTGTTAAGACAGTATTCACTGGCGGAGGCATTGCTAACGGAAGTTGAGATGAATTACCACTGGTGCTAGGTGTTGAGACAGTATTTGCTGGTGGAGGCATGGCTAAGGGAAGTCGAGATGGGGAGACAATATTCAATGTTTCAAACATCGATGAGGGACGTTGAGATGGACCACCACTGCTACTAGGAGTTGAGAACAGATTTAGTGATGGATCCCGGATGGCGGATGGAGATGTTATCTGGGATGGTAATATTATGTTCTGGCTAAGAGCATCAGAAAATGCCCGACCTGATAAGCTCCCCCTCATTCTTCCTGCAGGCCGCCAATTCTGCTCCGGGGTCACTTCTGACGAGTTATTAACACTAGGATATGTTGGATTTCCTGATTCCACATTTCCTCCTCTTTGTTCTCCAATTAAAGCTCTATGTCCATCACCAACCATTAGGGAAGATGATCCTCTTCTAGGCTGAAGTTCCACTGGTACAACGGGCAAAGATCTCGCCCCCTGGGCAGGCTGTTGAGACATCATCCTAGAATGTTGGCCTCCTGGTGGAGAAGCCACATTAGAGTGTGATCCTCCTTGCCGATTTTGCATATGGGATAAATGAGGGGGAGCTCTAGTCATTATAGGTGGGCTCGCCATTTGGGGGGCTCTTGTGCCTGGAGATGGCTGAGAGTGTTGAACGACTGGACTTGGCTGAGAGTGTTGAAGGGATGGACTTGGCTGATTTGGCGATGTCCTGACATAATTCCTGTAAGAACCTGAAACTCCTGGAACTCGGCTTGGACCAGCCAGACAGACAATCTGTTGAACTGGTGGTGGCTGACTAGGAAAGTTTGGTCGGGCTCCCTGGTTCTGCTAGATAAGCAATAAGGGAGAGAGCAACAGTTAAGAAACAGGAAGTGCGAATATGACAAACTAAAAAAGGGTAAATAAATTCTTATACAGGACATTCTCCTTTCAGTAGGTAGTAGTCAAACCTGTGTCATCGTGCGGAAGCGAGATAACATTTCTGAAGTGAAATTGACATCATTATTTGACCAAGGAAACTGTTGCTGCTGGGTTTCTGTTGCACCACCAAACTCAGAACCACTTAACATAGGGTACTCCAAACTTGGTCGTGCCCGTTGATGAGAAACTGGGACTAGAGGCTGGGCAGGGAGTGCCTGAATTGCTACTGGGGTTCTGGTAATATGTCTTGCATTTCTTCCAGACTCACCACTGATCGTTAAATCCCCATACTCTGATGAGCCTGGTCGCTGTAATAACAAATCATCAGGCACTGAGTAATTGCGCATTAGAGAATTAGTAGGTCGAGAGGTCCAATGCACATCCCCTAGATCTCGATTATGTGTAGGAGTAACAGCATCAGTTAACACGGGAGTCAACATATTATCGGTTGAAGAGGGATCAGACATGGGTTCCACCACAGGGGGATTGAATCTAGTATTTGGTGCCACTGGTTCGTTAGAGGCAGAGAAATTTGGAAACTGAATTCCTGACCAGAAAGAGTCTTCATTTTGGATCCCTGTAATATCAAATTCCATTTCTGCATTACCGTGGGTAGAATCTTGTGACGGCTTTACATCTTGAGTTTCGCAAATATCCATTACATTACTCTCAAAAATTCCTTCCATGGTGAGATCCACAACATCTGCGGTATATGCTGAGAATCCTACAGGTGCACATTGGTTGGACTCGTCTTGTTCATTTCCTAAAGTTTTATCTTGTTTATTCAGAGAATCCTCAGTTTCCCTGATAGGTTGCCACGATCCATCTGCTGAGATCATCACATCTGCAACACTGTCGCCTACCTCTTTCAATACCTATATACAAAGGAACTTGCTCGAATGAGATTATTCAAATGGAATAATCACTTCAATAAATGTGAACAGAGAAAAGCTTACTTCAACCATACGCTGATCGATCCGTAAGTCTGTGAAGCTGACTGACTGATTGCACTGAGGGCAGCGCCAAGACGGTCTTCTCGAGTTAATCTTAATATAATTTCCATAATCGAAGCACTAGCGTAATAAAAAACAACTAGGTTAAATTAAAGACGCAACAATATGACAAAGACAGAAACACATAGAACATTAGGCAATGTTTCACCTGATGGTGTTTGCATAGTTTCCCCTTCACTGGAGTTGTCAAACGTCGGAAGCTGTCAAAATTGATAAGAGAAAAAAAAATTGATACAATCAGATAAAAATGGATGAGGAAAGGGAGTGACTGGAGTCCGTCCAAATACTTTGTCTGATTAAGCACATTAGCAAGAAGAAAGAACCCAAAAGTATTAAGCACCAAATCTATGAAACTCGTAGCGAAGGATCCCATAACTAACCTTATAGGACAATTAAGTGAGATCCGTGATGCCCCTTCAATTATCTCAGAATCTGAGAAATGCAAGAGTAACAACAGGTTATACCTATAATTCATTTAAAACTAATTAAGACACTACAGCATGGCATCCTCAATTTGCATACCTAGGTCGTCCGCAGAAGAAAGAGAACACGCATAATGCTGTAGATTTGGAAGACCAAGAGCTGACACCTCACTCGAAAAAGCAACGACTATGACATAATTACCTGTACAAAATAGATTCAGCAGTTACAGATCTGTGTATGTGAACCAGCAGTGTTATATGCAACTAAATTTTTCAGAGAGGGAGAGAGACCATTGAAGTGCCCAATAGCCTGTAGGAGGTTCGTTCCATATTTAACCTTTGCAGTCACATTTGTTGGAAATTGTGGCCCATTATCCTGATCAAAGAAATAGTAAATAAGCCTTCGCTGTATTTGGAAAAAAATGCTTAAATGAGCTTTATCATCAGGTATAAAACAAACCATTGAACTGTTGATCCTTCTTTCTATTCCCTTTCCATTTAACAAGAAACTGCAAAAGCAAGAAAGACATGATCAGAAACGAAAATAGTTGATCAGGAAATTTTGAAAAGATGAAAGAATTATTAAAAGAGCAAAGGAGTAAGTGGAGAGTACTTTGCTCTTTGGGGGGTTATAAGGCAAGACGATGTGTCAATGTTATCCGTCTGAGCAACAAATAGTCCCTGCAGAACAAGCAATAATTGAGCTGTTAAAAAATAGAAAGCAGTCTAATACAGTAAACAGCGGGTAATGTAAGGACTTTCATATGATCTGGTATTGCTCGGCATAGTTTACTTGACATTGTCATTGATGGTTACGAAGGTTTGTCAGGCACTTAAAGGATTAATCTTTTAGATCGGAAAAATTGATTCTAGAAACCAACTTAGCCTAGTGAGGTAAACTGAAAAGATTTTGCCTGAGGAGATACTTACAATCTTCTCCCGTGCAGTTGCTTTATTCTTCATGACATGGAAATCAAGCAAATAAGCCCCAAATCCAGGCTACATGAAAACAAGGGAGAGTTCCAGAACACCATATAAGAATGTTAATTTCTACAAAAGGGATAGGAACGACAACATGCCTAATTAAATCATCGGGGGAAAAGTATCTACAAACCTTGACTTCAAGATAAGCAAATATGTGTGACATCTTCATCCAGGGATAGAATCTGCATACCAAAACAGCGCTTGCAATTAGTATATAGAGACAATAACCAGTTCCTATTAAAACCAGTATATCATGGAAGGTTCATCCTGGAGATATGACCTTTAAAGTCACAAACAACTATCTGGGATGTGTTATGAAGCTTCATACCTGTCTAAAATTTTTGAAACTACTGGTGGAGGATTGTCCGGTTGTGTGATAACATCCGCTGGATCGCAAAAGCTCGTACCTAACTAATTATTCCAAAGTAAAATCGTTAGGGAAATCACTTTATCCAAGGTCATAATTTGGAAGTAACAAACACATCCGCTGAACTAGGGGTTTACTACTTGCGGGAAAAAAAAAATGAAAAGTTTTGTCATTGGTTTGTTAAGCTGCAAAGGTTAAGATAATTATCAAACCTCGTTCGTGCGACTAAGAAGTATATCTACATCATTAGCCAGGAACCATCCACTCTTACACGCACTCTGAACAAAATGTGAATAAGATATAAGTTAAACATGACATTCAGGACAAACATATGGAACAACTACCATTAGTCCATTACTAAACACAGAATCTTTCCATGGACCATGGGATCCCGTAACACCTATAATGAGTAATTGACGCATTCAATTCCCACAGAGGCATTATGCATGTGTTTGGAAGGAATTGGCAAAACTGTGGAATGCCACATTATTAAGTTCAGTACCGTCGTCATCTAACAATTACATACACATTCAATTTCCACACAAAAAAAATACCTTGACAGATATCATCAGCATCATAATCGCCGCTTGAAGTAACATTTCGTTCTTATGTTGGTAAATCTAGCCGGCACAAAACAAATTCACAGTGTTTTAATACCACCAATACAAAGTGTCTTGCATAAATCGAATACTGAAAATCAAGCCGCAAATACACAATTTACCTGTCTAAAAAGTGCCGGCAACTCATGAGCTCTAGCCGGAATCTCATTATTCGCAACCGCGTAATCGATACCTCTGCAAATAGCAATTCAAACCAAATCTTGAACATTATAAACAGTATAATCAAAAACAAAAATCAATTTCCCTACATTGAACAAATTTCACCAAATTGGGGGAAAAAATAGATGGAGAACCTGGCTAGGGTAACGCAGAGATTGAAGAACTGACGATGATCAAAACGAGGACCAGAACGAACGAGTTTAGCTAATCGTTCAGCAACGGAAGTTATTCGGAATGAATTCATAAACGATGCTGGAATTACATAACCTGGGTCAAAGGTTGGGTTTCCACCACCGCCGCCTCCGCCGTTGCTAACACCGTGTATTGATCTCATCGGTGGTCGCTGTGGTGGTGTCGCCGCTACCATCTATTTCTCTTGTCTGTGAGAAACACTAATAACTGTGAAAACCAACTGAACCTGCTTCTTCTGCTGAGGATGGATGAAAGAGTATTTTACACTACTCTCCTGATAATATCACGTCTTGTCGTTGGCACGTACTCCCATACGGTGGTCAAAAATTATTGATGGAGATCCCCGTTTTTAGAATCTCAACCAGCCCACACAAATTTCTTAGATTTTTTTTTTTTTAAGTGAAAAAAAAACTAAAAGAAAATCGATTCAATCAGATCCAAATCGGTTCCGGACATATAATTATGTCTAGGAATCGATGACGTTTGATGAAGATGAAAACCTCTAAGATTGGAAAGAAGATGAAGAAAATCTTTCAATAATTCAGATCTAGTTTCTCTCTCCAATCTTTAAATATTTCAGATCTACTTTCTCTCTCCAATATAATTAGATCTGTTTTTTAATGTAATGAGATGTTTCCAATTAATTGATTATATATGGGAATATGTAAAAGTAATTATGGGTATGTTTTTCCTCTCAGATTATATTTTATCAAAATCTATGTTGTTTTAACTTTTTCCTAAAGTTAAGAAATCTTACTTAAGCTAAGTTAAGAAATCTAAGAGCATCTCCAATGCTAGAGTCAAGTTAGGAAACTTCCTAACAATTACTTACTTAGGAGCTAAGTTAAGAAATTTAAGAGCATCTCTAATGCTAAGGTCAAGGTCATCCTACGCGGATGTCTTATTTACACCTTTTGGTTGTAGGTCATTTAATACATGACAAAAAGATTTTTAAAAAATAATAATTTTCTACCAAAAATTTCATCACCAATCCCCACAGTCTTATTTAACATTTTTTGTTTAAATTTAAAGATAAAAGATGATGTGGACTTAAGACCCAAGGACATGAATAAAGTCTAATATAGACTTTCTCCTTTAGGTTAACCCCAATGGGCTAGATTGAGCTGCTAGATAAGCTAAAAAGTGTTGCAAATCAAGAAAAAAATGTGGGAAAAAAGTTAACACTACTTCTATCTACTTCTCTCTCCTAGCATTTGCTCGCAGGATCAACTAGCAGCGAGATTGAAACGCTGAACTGTTCTGCGCTCAATAAGTAACTTTAACGCTGAACCATTTAGCACTCTATACTTTTTACTAAATATTTAGAGAGAACCTGATGGAGAGAGAGGAAAAAGAGGAAGAAAGAGGTAAAAAGAGGAAAAAGAGGGAGAGATAGAGAAAAAAAGAGGAAAAAGAGGGATAGATAGAGGAAAAGAGGGAGAGAGAGAGGAAAAAGAGGGAGAGAGAAATAGTAATGATTAGTTATTTGGAAAATAAAATCATGTGACGTTGTTTGGTTCAGCATTCAGCGCTATTCTATTCAGCGTTTCGCTGCTAGATTAGAAACAGCATGGGACTTAGGAGGTTGCCCTAGCTGACAGTGGATGGCCAATCTAGCTGCTAGATTAGAAGACCATATGGGTTAGCCTTATATTGACAATCAACGTCAGCTAGGACAACCACCTAAGTCTTATGGGAGTGCTAATATAACAGCTAGATTAGCAGTCCACGTCAGCTGGGACCACCGCCCAGCGATGAACGTTTCAGCGCTTTAAATCTCAGCCGTCATATCAAAAAATAAATCGTCCAGCGCTGAACTATTCCGCGAAAAGGTGTTTTAACTATCTAGCTTCTAGTTCACATGTAAGAAATTGCTAGGAGAGAGAACTAGTGTTAACAAATAGACAACAATTTATCTTTGAATTGCAACACATTTATGTTAATCTATGTCATCTTATCCTTAGCCTTACCCCCACTTAGCCATGTCATCTTATCTTTGAGATAAAAATTGGGTGCAAAAGGTGTTAAATCCTATGTGTCATGCTATTTTAAGATCACCTTTACCCCTTCATGCATTAGGCTAAGTCCTATGATCTTTTAATCCAGCATCTAGATGCGCTGAACCATTCCCCGTTGACAGGCTGAATGGAACAACGCAACCATCACAACCGTCAGATTAAAAAAATAAATCAATTTGCGCTGAACCGAGCAGCGAAAAGTTGATTTTCTCTGCGTTGAACCATTCAACGAAACGTTTTTGCTACTAGTTGGAATGTGAGATATATCTGGAAAGAGAAAGAGTGTTAAAGAATAGGAAACGCTTTTTATGTAATCTGCATTGCTTTTTGTCAAATATCTAGCAGTCAAATCTAGCCCATAGGACTTAGTCTTAGAGATGCTTTAAGCTTTTAAGATAAGTAATATGACCAAGGTTTTTTTTTTTTTTTTTTTTGGTGTACAAACATATATTTTATATCAAGATGACAATTTTCTTGTCTATTAATAATTGAGATCCAGTGCAAGTTGGTGGTGTGTTATCCCACTCCTTCGTAAGTTTTCCAATCCTATTTCAGATAAGATATCTGCTACTTATTTCTTTTCTTATTTTTTAAGTACACAATAGTACCATCGGGATCTACATTGGTGAAGATTCAAAATTATCTCTTTTATAACATGTTGAACTTTAAGTAAAGTTGAAATGGATTTTGGTGATATCTTTCATTGTAAGCACAAAGTATCAAAGTCACCTTCTCCATCTTTAGACTTTATGCCAATCCTTTCATTTTTCTAGACTTAATGTTTCATGGATGTAGAAGCATTTTCAACCCTAATTTTCACCTGCGAAATTTCTAAATATTAGACCCAAACCATCATTACTTTTTGCATCATGAAAATATCCATCACTACGCAGGGTTAAGGCGCTTGGTTCAGGAAACATCAAATATACCTTATTCATGATCCTTTTGCAACTTTCCTAGAAATTTTCATGATTGTTACAATGTGATTTTCATTTAACATGTGAGAAAGTTTACTAATGAGAATTTTGAGTTAGGGTTTGTATTCTGTAAAACTTCCAAACATCTTCCATTCCAGATGACCCAAGCATTAGTGGTCCTTTTAACAATTTCCTCAGCGGGACAAGCTCATTTTTGTGCAATATCAATCTAGTTAATGATACAAATCAAAGATTTTTATTCTTAGGAGGTTATCACTTGGAATCAAGTTTGTAACTCATAATAAGGTTATAAAGACTATGAGTTTATCCATGGAATTATCCAGAGATACGTGAGGTATTCATCCCACCTCTTGGGGTGGTCATGTGAGATGTTTAAAAGTGCTCATTGGTGTAGGAAAAACTACTACATTTAAGCATTTGAATGTAAATTTTACATTGGCTAGATATCGTATGTAAAGAGTTTTTGATGGTATTGGAATAAGTTACAAATGGCACTAAATAACGTCCTTTATATTAGGGTGTGCAAAGGAGATCCTCTCTTTGAGAAAAAAATATGGTAAACATTATCTCGTTTGAGTAAAGAAACTAACTTAAAGTCATATATAGTGTTTTGTGAAAGTTTTTTTTGTGTTGGTCAGATTGTGGTGAGAGATAATGGTTGGATTAGTTAGCCATATGTGTAATTCTTCGTTGTTGTTTATAAATAAAGAAAGTAGTCATAGCCGATCTGGTGGAACTAGGAAATATTCACACATTGTATATATTGTTGAACCATGTTAACTACTCCCTCTGTTGTTTTTTTTTTAATTTATCCTTTATTCTATCTTGGTTTGTCTTCTTTTATCTGTCCGCTCTGTTTAAAGACATATTTTCTCGTTAAATTCTCATGTATGCCTTTAATTTTATAATTATAAAATCATTTTTAATATAAACTCAGCCTAAAATCTTAAATAGTATGTCCATATATAATGAAACAAATCTATTTAAATTCTTTCATATTAGTATTCATTCCCTTTTTTAATAAAAATATTTATGGGTATAAGATTCGAAATAAAGATTCTCCTATTTATATAGAATCATATACTCAAAATATAAGATTACATACTCCAAATATAAGATTGATAATTAGTGGGATATATTGGGGTAATTTGAGTTACCTCCCCTAGACATTTTTAATTAGCGAAACCTATTTTCGTTATAATTACATCCCTTATCCTGTTAGCTGAGTCAAACAAAAATGTACACGTGGAAAGATCAAACATGTGTCATGCTAATTCCACTAAAATACCCATGTTCTGTCGTTTTATTTTTCTCTACTCTTTCTTCCCTTCGTTAAAACCTACAACATATTCTTCTGCTTCGAAAGAACAAAAAAATTGGAATCTTGATCAAACCAATAGTTTATAACACGATAGACATCACAACCACCACCTCAGAACAGAAAAGTTTCTCATGTATTAATGTACAAGAATAAAAGAAGATGGTATTAAAAACAAGATCTCATTTTCAAAATCTCTTGGTACAGAGTGTAATAATCCTGATAGTTCTGAAGTTTTCTGTACACTGAGTTTGTGATGATTAATACCATACCATAAATTCATCTTGTTCACTAGTGTTTCCATATGATATATTGCTGCAAAATAGTAAAAATTTAATTTCAGATACAGATCTATAATAATGCACTTGTGTATCAATTAAGTCACGGAATCTCGTGTTCAATTTTACTCAAAAGTTTAACCGAGTCTTTACAAGAATCTCGGTATTTGTACCCAGAAATATTTTCAGGAACTGAACACAATTGGTTTGGTGATGATGATTAGAACTAGGTTTTCACACAAAACAATCATAAATAGATCGACACGAATTTAACGTGTTTCGTCAAGTCTTTCCTACACCCACGTACGAATCCCCGTAAGGAGAGATATTACATTGATGTGATTGATACAATTGATTTCTGATCCCTTTTAGGGTTTGCTAGTGTATTTTCATCTATCAGGGCGTGTCGCTTTTAGGATTATAATTCCTCTATATATATATACAGTTTAATATCTTGATTAAATCCTAATTTCATGATAAACTTCATATGGATGTAATTTGGCCAGCAAGTTATCTGGAACATTCCAGAACTTTCCTCCATGAACTTAGTCAGCAAGTCGTCCAAAAACTTTCAGGATCTTTTTCCAGGGTTCTTGCATTGGATCGATGGAAATAGGCTAAATTGACATGGGCTTGCGGGTTTGACCAACGACCTTGACTTTGACTGGCAGGGTTGACTTTCGTTGTTGACTGCGAACATCGATCTTTGACTGGCAGACAGCCTTGACTGGAGATATGGATGGAAAATGGATGGAGGCTGAATGATAATGTATTAGAGTACTTGGCAGGAAACTGGCTGGAAGCGCGACTGGAAACATAACTTCGACAGTTGACCGAATCGTTGACTTTGATAGTTGACCGGTCATTGACTTAGACTATTGACCGATTATTGATTTTGGCCGTTAACCGGCCAAAATATTCGGTAGCTTGCATACTGATTTGGTTGTCTGAATGGCAGACTTGAATGAGGGCCAAATGGTGGTTCCAGTGGCAATCTGGTCCAATATTATGGCATTTTTACTCATGGTACAAACACCGTCCCCTCTTAATCTCCAACTTGTTATAGGGTTAAGAAGTTTCGTTTCTCTTGGTCAATAACAGTATTTTCCTGCAAGTGTGGATTATTGTTGTTGAAGAGAAAGCGCAACCTTTCGTCGTTATTTGCGGAAAATCATAACCAAGACGCCCCCAAGTGAATTTTTTGTGATTGGAAGATCAAAGGGAAGCAGGTGAGCATGAACCATTGTTGTAGACAAAAACTGGACTGAAGGTCGAACTGGTATGCTGATACTGGAGCGGAGTAACTGCATGAAATTGGAGTGCAATGGTTACGGGTGAGAGATGACCCGAATAATCACTGGTGAAACTGGATTGAAGTAATTGATGCAAAACAATTGTATTGTTGAAAGTGAGCTACATGTATTGATGCAAAACTGGGTTGTAGCAGTTGAATTAAAATCAGGCTGCAATGGTTGATCTGAAAATGGGTTGTAATAGTTATTGGTACTAAACTGTTGTCAACTACAGGCTGATATGCGGCAATTATGAACGATAAGGTGACATACATTGGTGAGATCCTTCAATAGTTGGGATGATAACAGACTTGTATGCCGCTGGACCTCCCAGCGGTCTTGAATTTGCTACTGGATATGACAGCGATCTTCATATATCGTTAATAGTTAAGTGAATCAGGATAAAACAGAGATGTCTGCAACAGTTGCGGCGAAACTGGAATTGAAAAAGCGTGGGTCTAACAGCCTCACCCAATATTTCGATTAACAATCTGTATGGACTAACTCTGATATACTTTTAAGAGAATCAACTATACAGTCAGACTCAATCTTAATAAAAAGTATATCAATGAGTTAATATTATATCTCTCGATTTGATCTATACTCAAGCAAATAGAAATCTACGGGTCTTTAACAAACACAAGATATATAAACTTGGATGGTACCAAAGACCAATATCCAAGGATCAATTAATTTCCAATCAACAACCAAAGGTTGGATTACACAATTGATCGATACAACACACAACCTGTGATATTTCAATTATATAACAAAATATAATGCGGAATAGAAATAACATATACACCAGAAATTTTGTTAACGAGGAAACCTCAAATGCAGATTAACCCTGGTACCTAGTCCATATTGAGCACCACAATGTATTAAGCCGCTACAGACACTAGCCTACTCTACAAACTAACTTCGGTCTGGACTGTAGTTGTACCCTAATCAATATCACACTAATTCAAGGTACAGTTGCGCTCCTTAAGTCTCTAATCCCAGCAGGATACTAAACACTTGATTTCCTTAGCTGATCTCTCCCACAACCAAGAGTTGCTATGACCCAAAGTCAAAGACTTTAATAAAGAAATCCGTATCACACAGAAAAGTCTACGATAATAGATAAGTCTGTCTCCTATAGATAAACCTATAATTTTTGTTCCGTCTTTTGATAAATCAAGATGAATATGAACTAATCAATAACCCGTACTTTTATTCCCGAAGAACATCCTATAATTATTGATCACCTCACAATAATCTAAATCGTATGGTAGCGAAACTAGATATTGCGGAATCACAAACGATGAGACGAAGATGATTGTAATTTCTTTTTATCTTTCCATATCGGAGATATAATCTCAAGTCAATTATTCAATTGAACTCGTACGATATAAAATGGCAAGATCAGATCGCACAACTACAAGATAATTAGTTTTGCTTGGCTTCACAATCCCAATGAAGTCTTTAAGTCGTTAACCGACAGGGTCTAGAGAAGAAACCTACGTTTAAAGGAGAATCAACTCTATCAAAACCAACTACTATCACACAAGAGGGGTGTGGATTATTTTTTCCAGTTGCTAGAGTTCCCCTTATATAGTTTTCAAATTAGGGTTTGCAATCTAAGTTACCTTGGTAACAAAGCATTCAATATTCACCGTTAGATGAAAAACATGATTAGATACAAGATAATATCTTTCGACCGTTAGATCAAAACTTAGCTTGTCACACACAAATGAAATGTATTCATTTAGGTTTGAGTAACCGTACCTAAACGTGTATACTTAGTTGGTTCACAAATAGTTAACCAATGGTTAGCCATATGAGCACTTTCATATCAACCATATTCATCTTCTTCACAACTAGTTCAAATAACTCAAAATAACTAGTTAAAGAGTTGTTCAATTGCTTACGTCTTTATACATAGACACAATTGAAACAAAATCGGTTTGATTCACTCAAATAAATTCATGAACAATATAGCCACAGTTTGAAAAGATTGTATTCCTTATTGATTTATTGTTTTAGTTCATGAACTACCAATTTGAGATATATAACCAGCTTGAGTACGCGTACGGGTACGTGTACCTTAGCTACCTAATTTGAGTTGGTTTTAGTTTCCAAACTCAACAGAAAGTTTCTGTTCAAAAACTTTCGTGGGTACACGTACAGGTACGCGTACCTAAGGTGACTGGTTTAACAGTTTGCAAACTTACAAACTCAACAAAAATTTCTGGTTCGAAAATTTCGTCATTACGCATACCCAACCTTTCTCCTTCACCAATACCGCATGCACACATATGCACGCACTTGGTTTCCGGCACATGGATTTATATACTAATGTGCGAACACACTATATATGCTTATATCCATAGATGGTTATCTCAACTCTACATTTCAATCATTGAAACATTCTTCTATAATGTTATAAAAATCGTTATTCACGACTATCGTCATCAACGCTATTTTCAAGATTGAAACATCATCATGACTTTCCTCACGGGTAAAGATGAAAAGTGGTTAAAGTGAAAGCTTACCAAAACAAATGTGTATGTATGAAAACTATCATACTTATACGACTTTTGTCTCAAGAGTAGGAGATAGAATAGATATTTGAGTGATAGGTAAGTTCAAGTCTCCACATACCTTTTGGTCGGATGAAGTTCAACTGGTTCCTTGAGTAGTTCTTCTTCTTCGTAAGATAATCGCCATGGAGTTTGGAGCTTCAACTAAACTTAACTATCCTAGACTGAGACTTAGTCATAAGTAAAATAGAAATCAATACATATATTTTTGATCAATAATATTGACAAACATGCTTGAGATAGCAACGCATGCGAGTTCGACCGAGCAATGCTCTAACAGTAGTTGGACTGTAGGATCTACGAGTGAAGATGGATTGTAACAGCTACGATAAGATGGTCTATATGAGTGACGAACAAAGATGCATTACAGCAGCTCGACTGCAGGAGATGTGAACTAAGCTGAACCGTAGCAGCTTCGATCAGCTGGACAGCAGTAGCTGCGATAAGCTGGTCTGCAGCAGCGACGAGCAAAGATGCATTGCAGCAACTATGATCAGCTGGATTGTAAGATCTACGACTGAAGCTGGACTGCAGTAGCTGCGGTCAGCTGTACTGCAGTAGTTGCGGTCAGCTGGACTGCAGGAGCAACGAATGATGTTGGACTGCAGCAACTGCAATCAGCTGGACTATAGTAGCGACGAGCAAAGATACACTGCAGTAGCTGCGATCAGCTGGACTGTATGAGATACATGTGAAGCTGGACTGTAACAGCTGTAATAAGTTGGTATGCAGCAGCGACGAGCAAAGCTGCACTGCAGCATCTATGATTAGCTGGACTGCAGGAGCTTCGAGTTAACTGGGTACAACAGTTATGAGCAAAACTGGACTGCAGCAGTTGCGTCCAACTGAGTGCAGCAGTTGCGTCCAACTGGGTGCAACAGTTTCTTAGAAACTGGACTACATAAGTTCGATCAAATGAACTGTAATCATTTCTGCGGAACTGGATTACAACAGATACGATCAGCTAGACTGCAGCAGTTATTAACATTATTGTTTGCGATAATTTCATCAAAATATTAGGGTGTATACTCTCCCCCTCTTAATCCTGTAACTCGTTATAGGATTAAGAAATTTGGGTTTCCCTTTGTTCCGATTTCCAGTAGTTGAGGTGCTACGCAACTCGTCCCCAAGTGTGTGGAGTGTTACGCTTCTCGCCCTAAAAAATTTACTTAGACCATGAGGTGTTACATATATCTCCCCCAAGTGATGGTCATCCACGTTGAAATGATATGCAACTCGCCCCCAGAAGACATTGATTGTCATGCTACTTAATGCTCGCACAAAGGTGAAATTCCTAGATGCATCTCGCTCGCGCATGGAATGAAGTTGAAGGTGTCTGCTATCTAGAATATGCGCAGGGGGGCAATCCCACTATTCCAGATGCAAGCAAAATTGAGAAGTGTGCATCTCCACATGCCTTGGCATGAGAAAACGCATGCCACATTGTAGATGTCTAATTGAACAAAAGAATGCACGATTCAATGAAATGATGTGAAAGTATTTAAATTGTATATACATATACCTTATGAGAAGTGTTATTACGACTTTGTTTCTATGGTGATTAGGATGTCTACTGGCTAAGTTGACATTGTCCAGTGGTGATGATTGTCGAACAGTATAACGTGAAAAATTTCAGACAACAAGACCTCTAAAGTGTAAAATCAATCAAGTTTCCCGAGATCTATCTCGCTGCCGAAGAACACTCGAGGAAAATATCTTAGCGAACTATAATCTCAAACAAGCTGTGGACAGAAATTCAACACAATGGTTTTCACGAACTTTGGATATGATTAAGTTATGGTCCATAGTCGACACCATAGTTATCACGAAATTTGGAAACAAATCATGTTGTGGACTTAGAGATAATATGGTTTTTTCACTTGACGGTGGTTGATGACTGTTTTCGATGTAGCCACCACTAATTAAATATAACAAAAATCAATAATTTTCCCCTCGACGTTGGTGGGTATTGAAAGACGAACGCAGTGAACCAAAAATCGGGGAGTCAACCGACTTGATCGTTAATGTGACGATGATGATCGGGGAAGGTACTGAGCGATAACTGATATTCTGCTAAATTATGTTGACAATGTGCCGACTGAAATAGTTGGACTAGATCCAATTGTCCAGGTTAGGAGGAATTATCCATAAGTAAAATTAAATGGATCAAAAACATCCAGTTTATTCTTACTTAACTCACGCTTTGGCTTGGGCTGAAATTCTGCAGAGATTGTGCAATTAGGTATAAACATCTAAAGGCCGATGATTCTAGTCAGGCAGCTCTGTAGTGGTGGTTCGTCTCAGGTTATGTTATTCTGGCTCCTCTTAATGACTTTTGGGCGACAGTTGGCATAGTCAGCCGGCCTGGTGGTCTAATATAGTGAATATCACTGGAGAAGAGATATTTATCGACGTCGAAGATGACTTGGAAGTCATGCTGATGTTATTATATTGTATGAGATATGAAGTCATGTTGAGGGTGGGATGTATCATCACGCTAACACTATTATGGTAAACGGGAGGTAATTTCATGACGCCATCATGTTGAAGAAGACGGCATGAACTGCTCGGCTCCATAGTAGAGGCTATGCCCTGGTGCAGTTAACTTAGCGTCTCACCTTGGTGATGAAGACTTATGGTTCATGTCATGGATTGACTTAGCAACTGGACTTGTCTGTGGGACTGGAGTGCACTTGTTGAATCAAAACTGGACTACAGCAGTTGCATTCAACTGTACTGAAGACTGGAATACAGTAGCTGTGATCAGATGGATGTAACAGCTACGAGTAAAATTGGACTGTAACAGTTGGTGAAGGACTGGACTGCAACAATTCGATCAACTGGACTGTAATAGTTATGCGGAAAAAGACTACAGCAGTTACGATCAACTGGACTGCAACATTTGCTGAAGAACTAAACTATAACAGTTCGATCAACTGGACTGCAACAGTTATGCTGAAATAGTTACGATCAACTGAACTGCATCATTTGCTGAAGAACTGGACTACAGTAGTTCGATCAACTAGATTGTAGTAGTTATGATCAATACTTATCATGAGCGTGTTGAGGTTTAAAAATCGAATCATCACTCACTAACTTTGCACACAGGCATGTTACGGATACATATCGACACAACAACAAACTTTGAGGATTTCATAACGGCTCCATTTGGTGATTGAATGCGTCTTTTTTCGATGTCGCCGCTCTAAACTCAAAACTACTTTTTCTCCAAACATTGAAATTCTACCTCCATGATGTTGGAAATTTACACACAATCGCAATGAGCAGAAAATCATTCAATTCAGATGCATGACTATCGAACAAATAAAATTTCTTGTGGACTAAGTCGGTGCGAATGGATTGGCTGACGGGGCAAGAGCAGATGATATGGCACAACTTCTACTGACATGGTGGCAAGTTGCTATTGTGGAAACTGATAGGGCAAAGTGATAGCTGACTTGGCACCTGGTTGATGACGAGGAGTTAACACGTTGATGTCGTGATCCATCTTTCAATGGCTTCGCTCGGTGAGGGGACACAACCATTTTTGCTATATCATTACTCCAAAATTATTTCTGATTTGGCTTGGCTCAAGTACTCAGCTTGGGCACAAACCTCTGGAAGCATAACTTAGTTGGGAGAAAAAATCCTACTGCTTGGCTCGGCTCTGGTTGACGGCTCGGCGCCTCTCACTTGGGTTGGAGGCTTGGCTTGGATACATGCAGGTGGGTTGGCCGCTTGGCTTCCGGGTTTGGCTACCAGCTTTCCATGACTTATTTGAAAAAAATTTGCAACTATTCCCCTCAAACTTCTTTGCAACGGTTTTAGGTTGTGGTCTTTTTTAGCCACGGTTTCCTACCTGTTTCCTTTTCTGTCTATCTTCTGCAACGGTTCTGGTGACTGTGATCTTTTCTTGAAAACTTTCTACAACAGTTTTATGTATTGGTTTTAAGAGGTGCCTTTGTAGACCCTTCACAACGATTTTCTGGTGGCTTTCCATAGGGTTTGCGCTTCTCATTTCCATCGTGATGGAAATTGATGTAGATGGATGATGCAAGCGGAGAGAAGTGTATGCATCTAGATAGTACTGTGAACATGGTGGTAGTGCTTTTTACAAGCCAAAAACTCGAATATGTGGACGTTGCGTTATCTGGGAATCAATTTCTTAAACTTTGGACTTGTTCATGCTGCGGATCAAATATTCTGGCAACATTTTCATCGATCTCTGTAGTGATACAGTTTCAGCAAACTCGAATTATGAAGCTCAACTACATCAATTGCGATCAACCGGGATGCAGTAATTGCGATTAACTAGACTGCAGCAGCTGTGATCAGCTGGATTGCAATTACTGCAGTAGTTACGATCAACCGAGCTACAATAGTTGTTTTTGAAGGTGTTCAACCTGCTTTCTCACGGACGAGATTTTGAAGTTTTCTGTACTACTTTTCTCAACGGGAAAACACGATTCCTTTTCTCGTATTTCGCTTAGTCGGCGCCAATGTTTGCACCCAGAAATATTTCCAAGAAGAGAACACAATACGTTTAGTGATGATGATCAGAACTAGAGTTTTACACAGAAAAAACATAAATAGATCGACACAAATTAAACGTGGTTCGGCAAGTTTTTCCTATATCCACGGAAGAATCCTCGTAAGGAGAGATATTTCATTAATGTGATTGATATAATTGATTTCTGATCCCTTTTAGAGTTTGCTGGTGTATTTTCATCTATCAGGGCACGTCCCTTTTAGGGTTATAATCCCCCCTATTTATACAGTTCAATATCTACGTTCAACCTTGATTTCGAGATAAACTTCATATGGAAGTAATTTGGCCAGCAAGTTATCTGGAACATTCCAGAACTCTCCTCCATCAACTTGGTCAGCAAGTCATCCATAAACTTTAAGAATCTTCTTCCAGGGTTCTTGCACTGGATCGATGGAAACAGGTTAAATTAACATGGACTTGCGGGTTTGACCAACGACCTTGACTTTGACTGGCAGGGTTGACCTTCGTTGTTGACTACGAACATCGATCTTTGAATGGAAGGCTTCCTTGACTGGAGATATGGCTGGAGACTGGATGAAAACGTGTCAGAGTACTTGGAAGGAAACTGGATGGAAGCACGAATGGCAACATAGCTTCGACAGTTGGCCAATCGTTGACTTTGACCGTTGACCAGCCGGAATATTCGGTGGCCTGCGTACTGAGTTGGTTGGCTGAATGGTAGACTTGAATGAGGACCAAACGGTGGTTCCAGTGGCAATCTGGTCTAATATTTTGGCATTTTTACTCATGGTACAAACACTTGTGTTCAATTTTACTCAAAATCAAATCTTGAAGGGTTGTTTATGATATCAAATTATGGAACATCTTACTCTGCTCTTCTCCAACAGATTCATAATTAAAAAATTGCTGATTATTTGTGTTCAATTAATCGTTGGATGAATTCGATTTTTGCAATTGTTACGGAATTGAGTTTATGGTTGGAATCGGAAGAGGAAGATGACAAGGGTGCTTTTGGTAGTTTGTCAAAAAAATATGATATTTTTCCACATGTATTATCTGGGTGACTCAGCTAACAAAATAATGGACGGAATAATAACAAGAGGAGGTTTCGCTAATTAAAAATGTTTAGAAGAGGTAACGTAAATTAGCAATCTTTAGAGGTGAGGAAATGCAAATTATCCCGAATATATTTGTTCATTTTTTCTTTTAAACCTTTCCAGAAATAATAAAATTACCCCTATACATATTATTTTTAATTTTAGTAATAATCTTAAAAAGAATAATCACGACATTTCCTCCTACCTCCTTAATAGTTTGACTTAGTCAAACCTTACCGATACAAAAAGTCTGAGGGAGTATACGAGTACTTTACTTGTTGCTTCTGAATATGATTTTCATTTATGTGGATCTCTTGTTATTTTTACTAATCCTTTATCGCGCAGCAAACAAGTTCATGGTCCAATCCGGAAATTTGGGTTCTTTGTTGACTAGTTTGCTTCGCCTGAACTTGGTTAAGAAAGTTTGCAAATTGATACTTTCCCTAATCAATTTTAAATTAAAGCAGTGAAGAAGCTCATGGTGCAAACCAAGAAATTTAAGGTTTTTCGTTGACTAGTATGTTTCTCATTGATAGCTTGCTTCCACCAAAACCCAACAACTTGTTGACTAAATTCTCAACCGAGAACTATCTAGCTAAGAAATTTTGCAAACAGATACTCTCCCATGATCAGCTTTATCTTAGAGACATATCGATTTTCATCTCATAGTCAGCGTTACACCTACTTTTAAAAATTGAATACCCTTAATTGATGGTGAAAACAATATGCAATATGACTTCAATTTGAACCATTTGGGGTTAGCCTAGTTGGCCAGGAGTCTGATTCTCAAGTAGGGGGTAAGCAATTCAAGTCTCCGCTCAAACATTAGAGATCTCGTGTAATTATTACTAACTTACTGTGGGGAGGGGGTCGAGTTTTCTCAGGGGAGCAAGTCGGTGGCTCAGCTGGTCATCCCCGTTCACCAAAGTTTCATGCGTTCCATGAGGTCCCAGGTTCGAGCCCCCAATGGCGTAATATTGCAAAAATTAAAATGGAAGGTAGAGTTAGTTTGCCCCCTTTATGATAGAATCTCAGCCCTCCTATCCTCTTAGGCTCCCTTGACTAGGTTACCCATGATGCTCACTAGTAGGCTAGCACAGCAACCTGTTCAATTAATGTAGTGGTATGTTGTTGGAGATTAGCTTGTTAGGCTTCCAACTAGTTAATGTAATACTCTTTCGAAGACAAAAGAAAAAATGACCTCAATTTTTACGGCTAACCAACGGATGTAATGCCATGCCAATGATTTTTCATACAGTGGGTCAAGATATATATTGTTTGACTATTGAATTTTGGCATTCGTGATTTTTCTAAATTAGAAAAGTTTTAGAGTGCAATTCATGAAATCTTTATTTTGTTTTAAATTATTATTATTATTATCTTAACTCTTAAATAAAAATATGCCATTCAAGGCTTTTATTAAAAGAAACAGATGATGTTATTTACACATGAATGGGCGGGAGTCGAGCGACAATCTGTGCCCCAACACCCTTTTGGATAGCCAAGCGTATCCTATGAAAAATGTTAGAGCACTGCTCGGTAAAACTCGCATGCGTTGCTATCTCAAGCATGTTTGTCAATCTTAGAGATCAAAACTATAAAGTCTTGATTTCTAGTCTACTATAGCTAAGGTCTCGGACTAGGATAGAAAGTGTAGTTGAGCTCAAGAACTCCATGGCGATCATCATACAAGACAAAGGACTACTCAAGGAACCAGTGGATCTTCATCTACTAAAAGGTATGTGGATACTTGAACTTATCTATCACTCAAAATTTTATCTACTCTATCTCCTATCTTGAGACAAAAGTCGTTTTACTATATAGACTAAGAATATGCACATGTGACATTTCGAGTTGAGTATATCTTGCTTATCTATTTCTTGAAATAGGTGTTGGTAAAGCTTTCTCTTTAGCCAAGTTGATCTTTGCCTAGTGACGAAAGTCATGTTATGTTTCAATCACTTTGGAAATAGCTCTGACGATAAATATTTTGTGAATAACAACTATATAACGCCCTCTGAGAATGTTTCAATGATTGAAATGAGAGTTTAGACTATATAATCATTGTGGGATATAAACATTGTTGTGACAGCACATATATGTATAACTCCTTAGCACTTGAACCGAAGTTTGCGAACTTTGTTGATCAAGTGGAACCGGAACGTGAGCAGTCAACTCAGTCCGCGAACCCAGTCCGCGAACTGGCGTAAGTTCTCGAACCCGAGAATATCTGTTGAAGTTGAAGCTCAGGTGCAGTTCGCGAACTGACGCAAGTTCTCGACCCGAGAAATTTTGCTGGATTTTATTAACTTCAACCGGGTAGCTTGAGTCCGCGAACTCAAGAGGTTATGTATGAAAACGTTAATCATGAACTTATCTTAAATTACTAAGGAATGCTTTTGCAAACCGTGGCTTTATAATTCATGAAATGATTCGGGTGAATCACATCGTTTTTGATTCAATCGTGTCTTGTGTAGTACATGAGATCACATATCAATTGAACAACTCTCTAACTAGTTCATTTGAGTCATTTGGACTAGTTATGGTGAAGAAGAATATGGTTGATATGAAAGTTATCATTTGGCTAACCATTTGGTTGACTATTATTGAACCAACCATTGTACACGTTTGGGTACGGTTACACAAACCCAAAAAGTCAAGTACATGTGTGTTTGGAAAGATAAGTTTTCGATCTAACGGTTGAGAGATATTAGCTTGTATCTAATCAGGTTTTCATCTAACGGTGAATATTGAATGCTTTGTTAGTAAGCTAAAATTGATTGCAAACCCTGATTTGAAAGACTATATAAGGGAGAACTCTAGCAACTGGGAAGACTAATACCCACATATTATGTGTGATACTAGTTTGCTAAAGCTAGAGTCGATTCTCCTTTAAACTTTGGTTTTCTTCTTCTAAAACCATGTTAACGACTTAAAGACTCCATTGGGATTGTGAAGCCAGACCGATACTACTTTTCTTGTAGTTGTGTGATCTGATCTTGTTGTTTCTATTGTACGAGTAAAATTGTAATAATTGGCTTGAGATTTTTATCTCTGATGGGCAAGATAAAAGTAGTCACAAACATCTTCGTCTCATTATTTGTGATTCCTCAATAATCTTCTTCGATGCGTCGATTAAATTTATTATGAGGTGATTGATGAAACTGAGCTATTCTTCGGGAATATAAGTCTGGTTTTATCGATTGGTTCCTGCTCACCTTGATTTATCAAAAGAAGGAACAAAACTTGTAGGTTTATTCATGGGAGACGAATTTATCTATTACCTGTAGACTTTTCTGTGTGAGACATATTTGTTTATTAAAGTCTTCGACTTTGGGTCGTAGCAACTCATGGTTGTGGGTGAGATCATCTAAGGGAATCAAGTGCACAGTATCCTGCTGGGATCAGAGGCGTAGGAGCATAACTGTACCTTGGATCAGTGTGAGAATGGTTGGGGTTCAACTACAGTCCAGACCGAAGTTAATTTGGAGTAGGCTAATGTCTGTAGTGGCTTAATACAGTATATGTTTAATCTGGACTAGGTCCCGGGTTTTTTCTGCATTTTCGGTTTCCTCGTTAACAAAATTCGGGTGTCTGTGTTATTTCTTTTCCGCATTATATTTTTATATAATTGAAATAATACATGTTGTGCGTTGTTCAATCAATTAGAATATCCGACCATTTTGGTTGTAGATTTAAATTGATTGACACTTGGATATTGGTCTTTGGTACCATCCAATTTATCTCTCTTTGATTAGACTTGCGAATCATATTTGCTTGAGTAAATCAAATCGAGAGAGTGAGATAATAACTCCTTGAGTATTTTCTATTGATTAAGTCTAACTATATATCTAGTTGATTCTCTAGAAAACAAATCGGAGTTGTCCATACAGATTGCTAATCGAAATATTGGGTGGTGTTGTTATACCCACACTTTTTCAATTGGTATCAGAGAAGGCAAACACGTTAAAGACCTCGCAAGTCTGTGTTTTTAGCGATCTGACTCTATGGACACGGGTGTTATCTCAACTAACATACCACCAGTCTCCGATGGTTCAAACTACCTATGGTGGAAAGTTTCTATGAGCACGTATCTTCAAGTTCGTGATTTTAAAATATGGGTACATGTTATTAATGGTTATGATCTTCCTGGTAATACAGAAGATGATGTATTTATCCTCAAAGATGTTGATAGTTATGATCCAAAATAAACTGTTGCTGCAAAGCGAAATTCTGAAGGGTTAGATGCTATCAGACAGGCCATTACCTCCGATCTTCAGCACTATGTGTCTTCTTGCACTAAGTCTAAAGATACTTGGGATATCTTAGAAACTATTTTTGAATACAACAAACATGTTTCTAAGAAATGTACCATTGACGGAGGAAATAACCTCGATACTCTTTCTGGAAATTTATTATTCGGAAAGATAAGAATTCCTAATTAAAATTCTGTTCAGAACGTTGCATTCAATGGTGTGTCAAACACAAGTGAACACTCTATTTCATGGGGTGATGAATGTTGTACGGATAAAGTCTGGTTCAAAATACCATTGATTACAGAAAAGATCAAATAATTTATAAAGAGAAGCATTAGACGTGATAAACGTCCTCTGTCTGCTAATGATTCTATGAAATAAAAAACTTTAAGTGTCAACGGGTTAAATACTTTTAATAGATGTGAAGAGCTCTCAACTTTTATAGAAGAAACATCTACATTCTCAAGTTTTGATTCAGAATATTAGACAGACACAGAGGTTTTCAATTTCTTGAATAAAGAGGTCCTTCAAGAAAATCTTCAATTAAAAGCTTATTTGAAGAAACTAGAATCATTAATCCATGTGAAAAATCTTGAGATAGATTGTCTTAATGATAAATTCACCAGAACCATTGTTCTAAAGGAAAAAGAGATCAATACTCTTAAGGATGATCTACAAAGACTTTCTGGTAGCTCTGACAAAATTTCAGCAATGTTATTTAGTCAGAAGAAACTAGAATCATTAATCCATGTGAAAAATCTTGAGATAGATTGTCTTAATGATAAATTCACCAGAACCATTGTTCTAAAGGAAAAAGAGATCAATACTCTTAAGGATGATCTACAAAGATTTTCTGGTAGCTCTGACAAAATTTCAGCAATGTTATTTAGTCAGAAGTCCTTTGGAAACACTAGTGGTTTAGGATACAAAAGCAAGTGTGCAGACGTTGACAATCCGGTTGCTTCTATTGATCAGGGAAAAATAAACACTGGCAGCCATGTTAAGCAGAAGATACCTCAACAAAACAGAGAAGCCTTGGGTTATTGTTTTGTGGAAATATAAGGCATGTTCAAAGTACATTTTGGAGATTCAAGAGGAACATTGAAAGAATTGCCAAACTACAGAAGAACATGCAAAAGATGAATCTCGATAATCTGCACATCCCTCCTAAAAATAATGCTTCCAGAAACAGAAGAGGTAGGAAACTTGCTTACACAAAAAACCTTGAAAAATCATTATGTGATAAACAAGGAGAGTGTTTGGCTCATAACGTCCCTATCTAACATCAAGGACGTTCACATCATATACTTTAACTTGAGAAAGTGAGGCTCTGCGTGTTTTTCTGTGTGACTCAAGTCCTGTTTTTATTTTTGTAAAGAGAATGTTCTCCTAACAATATAGACAATGGTTCATTAATCTACAGAAGACTTATTCTTCTAGGGTTTCTTGCTCATATGTCTATATAAATCTTGGTAGACTTCCTCCTTCCTTGAAAAGATATAGCATTATGGCACCTATAACCACAAGCATCACAAGCATGGATGCAGTTGAAGCAGCTAACGTGTATTTGTGTAAAGGTATTTCTTCCCCCAGGGTGAAAAAAGTGAAGTCTGCATGTAATGGAGAAGGTTCTTCCTCTAACTATCTCTTTTCTATTTGCCCCTTTGATTTTAAAGGCATGGTGAGAGAGTTTATCAATAAGAGAATTTGTTTAAAATCTCAAATCATTCTCTCTCTGGAAAAGATAACTCGCTATGAACAATTTTTGTCTCAATCCAAGAACGTTCTGCGTGATTTGAGAAGAGAACTCAGTGAGTTAACTGATATTTCTGAAGATTTGGAGGAATTGAACGATTCCATAATCAATGGGTTTTTCAATAATGAGAAGGAATTCTCAGTAGATGCTCTGAGAAAGATCTACGATAACTAGTAAGTTTTATGTCTAGTAAATCTTCTATGTTTTCTGTTTTATTTAGAAGAATAACTAGTATTTTGGAATAGCCATGATTGTGATTACACATAGCTATATCCAATGATTTCGTCTTCTTGTTTTTAGATTTATTGGTTTTAATTCTAAACTTGTTTGGAAGATGATGGTTGCAGTATTAATCTTTATGGTTTTATATATTGCAATATTTTGATGGGATATGTGTGTTTATGTCTGTGAAATTGATTGTCCCATATTTTGTCAAAAATAAAGTCGTTCACATATTGGTATGCAAATATTGATAAAGGAATGAATGGACTTTTGGAAAAACACAAAAGTTAATCCTATATTGTCAATCTTTGATGTAAGATAGGTTAAAATCTTTTGTGATTCAAGGATAAAGTCTATTATGTCACTTTGTGATGGAAAAATGGAATATGTCCTTGTTTTGTAATCCACGGTTTAGAGCTTAATTGTTCCATATTATTATGTATTATTGTGAAGGTTCCATCTTGTATCTTGTGTTGAGCACTATACGACTAAGTCGATTTCTTATTGGCATGGTTGGTTGTTCCATAAAGATGCAATATGTGGAGCATTAACAACTAAATTAATCAACTTGTGTGGTTATTTAGTTTGTATTCCGTGAGTTCTCTCATGTTGAGTACATGGACGGTTAAGTTTGTCATTTTCTATGATAATCTTAGTTGGAGTTCCATAATCTATTATGTTGAGCCCAAATGAACTAAATCAATCATCTAGTGTGATTATTTAGTTAGCACTCCAAAGATTTTTCTCATGTCGAGTGTGGACAATTGAATTGATTACTTTGTGATTAGTTTAATTGTGCAATATGGTTAGAGTATTTATGAGTTCTCTTATGAATAATCTAATCGATGTATTAAGTCTTCAAAAGTTTACTTGTGTTGAGCATATTTAGTCAAATTAATCTTGGTTCGCTTTAGTTAATATGATTGAATATTTTGGATTCCAAATTTATACTTGTATGTAATTTGTTTAGTCTAAATAAATCCTTCTTTTCTCTTGAAAATAAGGTCGTTTTTGTTGTTCCATTGGGAATGACATCTTATGGGGGAGAGTTCTTTTGAACTTGCACTTAATTTCCAAATCTTTGTGGGGAGTGCGGATGTGGAATTTTTAGGGGTTATCTTGTATCTTTATAAACTCCTTGATGAATGCATTTAACCTCGGCTTTATGATTGCATCTAAACTAGATGATAGACCATTTACCTTTGGTCATGAAATGTCTCTTACGGAAATTTCATTAGGATCCCAATCTTGTACCTTTGCCAATTTTATTGACAAAAAGGGGGAGAATTAATTATAGTTCATACTACAATTACATATGGTTTTTTGATCATTTTGTAAGGGGGAGTGGTTTCCATGTAAGATGGAGTATTGACTAAGGGGGAGTGAAGTATCACCATAATATTGTTGTTGAAGTTGTGATGCAATTGGACTTTGACGCTGTGTAATAATACTATGACACTGTTTAACAATGATTGAGAACCAATGCTTTTCTCATTGTTATAGCTACGGATTTTCAACAACGATGATGCTAAACTTACAACCTTTGGGATCATTGGACTACTTGGAAGTGACGAAGATTTCGAGTATTGTTGAAGATTAGGCATGTGAAATAGGATCTACAAAGTTTATTTATATAATTTTTATATTCCATATGTATTAGTAGTTTTGCCACTAAAATTGACAAAGGGGGATATTGTTAGAGCACTGCTCGGTCAAACTCGCATGCGTTGCTATCTCAAGCATGTTTGTGAATCTTAGTGATCAAAACTATAAAGTCTTGATTTCTAGTCTACTATAGCTAAAGTCCCGGACTAGGATAGAAAGTTTAGTTGAGTTCAAGAACTCCATGGAGATCATCATACAAGAAGAAAGATTACTCAAGGAACCAGTGGATCTTCATCGACTAAAAGGTATGTGGAGACTTGAACTTATCTATCACTCAAAAGTCCATCTACTCTATCTCCTATCTTGAGACAAAAGTCGTTTTACTATATAGACTAAGAATATGCACATGTGACATTTCGAGCTGAGTATATCTTGCTTATATATTTATCGAAATGGGTGTTGGTAAAGCTTTTGCTTTAGCCAAGTTTATCTTTTCCTAGTGACGAAAGTAATGTTATATTTCAATCACTTTGGAAATCTC
>JAJJWX010002667.1:0-26658 GCA_023529315.1 Papaver bracteatum | reverse complement strand
AAAGTTTAAAGGTTGGGGAACGCACTTGTCAGGCAAAAAAAGGTATGCCGGTTTCTAGTAGCTAGTTTGAGAAGGGTAGAAGTCAGAGAAAGAAAAAACGTATGAATCTAAATAAATAAATGGCTTAACCGAATAATCTATAGAAAAGAAAGAGAAAAATGCATGGTAATTTTTTGTTTTGAGTTGTTATCAAAACATTGTTGGAAAACAGTGTCCATAAGTATAACTACTCAAGACATTAAATTAACTCAAAGAAATTCATGGGTCTCTGCTGATGCTAACGACTTAAATTTTGCCATGATGTTGTTATCTTCAAGCTCTCCCAAAGTGCAGGCTAAGCATCACGACCACCACACATGGAGCTTTGATAGAAAATAACCCGGCTTTTGATGAAAGTTGAGAGCACCTCATTGACCAATGTAAAACTTGAATTGTGACCAACAATTGTCTCGCAGTTGCAGCACCAGATGAATGTTGTTGCTGATAACTTTCTGAAGATACTTTGCACTTCACGTATGCCTCGTTGATCTCTGGTATTCAACCAAGATACCATTACATTTAGGCCAACCTTGGTTCCAATAAAATATAAACTTTTAGACTTTATTTTATACCCTTGTTTCAGCTGCCTCTTCTCCAGTTGCGCCTCCGCACAATTTGATTCTTGAGAGAGTTTCCATCTTCCAAGTACCACTCCTGTAAAACATTCATCATCATATCAAAACATATAGGTGTGGATAGAAAGGGTCGGAAGAGAAGGAATTCGTAATCATCAATTGCCACGCCAAATTAGGCAGCCAAAGCATTAAGACGCTCTTCAACAATAAGGTCAGCATATTTACCTTCCATCAACCGTTGCACCCATGGATCACCAGTTTTTTTTTAGAAAGTGTCGAGAGAAATTAAAATAAAAAATAATGACTCAATATTTGTCTAGAATGAGGTCTAATTTTTAAATCTTTTGCTGGATTGTTACTTGAGAAATGCATAAATGAAGCACCGAGGCTCAGAATTCTTTCCAGCCAAACTTCTTAAGATGGAAAAATGGTTCAGCCCAAGGCTTAGACAATGAACTTTGCCATTCCTATTGCCACAATCCACCTTAACTAAGCATTATGATTGAATGCATACAATTTTAGATAGTTGGATACGTTATTAGGAGTTAATACTAATCAATTGTTAAGAGTTTAGTAGTCTTGTAGAAGCCTCTCCTTTCTCATCTTATTTGTATGCCCTATATACTACTAAACTGTAAAGCTTATCGCTAACTTATATATATGCATGATAAAGTAAGTTCCCGTCAAAGACTACTACTATATTATATCTTTTTCATTATTTAAACGAATAAACCAATGTTTGGGGATTTTTGATCAAAAATAATGTTAATACTGGAAGTGACAACAAAGAGAAATGCTTGTGCAATGTTCTGGTGAAATTCAGGGTTGAACGCAAAAGATCACAAACTAACCTGTACAAAGAGAGATTACATCTTAAACATAGCATTCATCGAATGTCTGTTTCCCTACATTAGAAACATATAGAAACATTTGCCATTGAAGTATAAAATGTTAAAAAAACAATCTAATGTTTCGAAAAGTAATAATTAAGAATCTGGCATCCATACTAAGTTTTACCGGTACTATGGACCAAAAATACTTATTTGTCAAAGAGACAGTTCTCGTAACGAAAATCTGTAAACATTCAAAATTTGTTCTTAGAATTATTCTGCCATTGATTGTGGTGTGTAGTAATCTCTCTTGATACCGGGTTCTGATGTAATTATTCTTGGTACGGGCTCAATGCTCAATTGAGTTAATTCAATCAAGTGACGGTGTCATTAGTGACAAATGGTATTTTGTCAAACATGTTATGTGCAACTTACGAAAGAGAAACTTACATGCATGGATGTCATCATTGTCAATGTCTTCATCAGAGATATATTCGTCATACTCATCTCCTGTAAGAATTCTTATTTGTTAAAATGAAAATCAATGACTCAGCACTTCCATGAAGTTACCATACTAAACAAAACACTTAAAACCCAGGAAAACGTAGGGAGAAATAGAGAGTTACATAGGTAGATGACATATCTAATCAGCATTAAGTGTACAAATCTCTTATCTACACGCATAATCAAAGCACGTAGAGAGAGATAATATGGCGGAACCTGACTAGCGGAGGTTGGCGGTGAACGAAGGTACAATCTGTACTTAGGTTGGGAAGTTCCCAAAGGAACATGGGTCAGCTGAGGTGGCAGAGTTCGACTGGAGAAAGCACGCGGCGAACGAAAGTACCATTTGTACGAAAGGAATATCAGGAAACGATGGATCCAAAGACAGCAAAGATATACCTGGAGCAGAAGGGGATATAAATACCAAGCCTCACCAACAAACTAAAGACATTCAATATCTAGGAGAGAAGATCTATTCTTAAGCTTATACCTCTTTAATCTTTAGAACTTAAGTATTTACTTAAACTTGAGTTCTCTCTATTACTTTGGGAAGCATTTAAGATCTTTGTAATCACCACAACTTAATACAAAACAATCACTCATTACTCCGTGGACGTAGACGAAAGTCGAACCACATTCCCTCTTGTGTCTCATGATAACTTAGCATCATTTACATTATACTTGTGTTTTTCGTTATTATTGTGATCATGAGTATATTTTACTACTTAGCATTATCAGTTCAACAGAGGCATCAATACTACTTAGTATCTGATTCTCTGAGCTGTATACATTACGTTGACTATGGGAAAATTAGTAGTCACAGGGGAGAAACATATCATATTGATGTTGTAGTTATCTTGACTACAAAAATGGGAATAACAAAGTTGTTCGGATTGAATATTTACATATCTTACCTTTAGGTGAAGTGTAATATTTGTTATTTAAATGTCAACATCGGCATTTATTGATTGAATATATGTAGGATATTGTGCTGTTGAAACTTGGAATCAAGCGTATGTAAAATGAATTCTTGTAATTTGTTTGTCCATATGTACTAAGAGTTTTGTCACTAAAATTGAAAAAGGGGAAGATTGTTAGAGCATAGCTCGGTTGAACCCACCAAGCGTTGGTATGTTAAGTTTGGTTGTCATATTTTAGTGTGTCAAAACTCATCTAAGAGTCTCTTGATTATGTACTAGAGACAACTTTAGGTTAGACTAGGAAGTCTAGAAATGTTGAGACACACAAACATTACTCGAAAACCTAAAGAACGTGAAGAAGTAACGAGCTACAACGATGACATCATCCTTCATCTTGAGGTTAGTAATATTGACTTGAATTGTTTCATTCCTAACGTATCTTTCAAGTAGTGTTATATTGAAAACATAACTGCGAAGCTGTGTATTGGATATATTACCTTAGTAGTTAGATATGATCACATGATCATAGTATTAGGGAATCAGACTACGAAGTATAACGCTTATCTTTTGAACTTCGTAGATATGACATCGGCATAATCTTATGAATGTTGTTATGATTATGTGAATGGGTAATGGTGAATATTTTATCCTAGGAAGTACATTCATGCACTTTTTTTTTTATGAATCGAAAGGGAAATCTCTAGGCTTATTGGTACGGATATTCATTGCAAATCGTTGGATTACCAATATGCGTGAGATGGTAGAACCAATCATAACTTTGTTATGTATCTTGGTACAACTAATCGCAATGCCTGACTTATGATTTGGTATGAATAGTTTTGATTAATTAGTGTACCCGATCCTAAGTAATCACCTGAGATGGTATGATCGATATTTGTAATTGGTGTGATCGATCCTAGTAATTGGTGTGACCGATCACAAAGTGTTGTGTAATCGGTCCTTGTAATTGGTATGACCGGTCCTAGTAATTGGTGTAACCGATCTTAGTGACTGGTGTGACCGATCACAAGCAATACCATGAGTATATGGAAAACGGTCCTGGTAAATGATGTAACCGATCCTGGTAACTGATGTAACCGGTCCTTGTAACTTGTGTGTCCTATCAAAAGTGTTTCCATATTAGGGTATAAACGATCCTAGTGATTGGTAGAACCGATTGAACCCATTGATATGATTTGATCAATCACATAGTAGTCTTGGAATTCAGGTGAACCAATTCTAAACTTGTTTGGAAGTGTGGTATAACTGATTCCAAGAATGTAAATATTAAAGATGATTTACAGAGAAAATATGTCAATATACTTTGAACACGAACAATAACTCTTATCATTTATTGTTCAAAGCTATTCCTTAGTACTCAAGGAGATCCTGTACCGAAATTAATTAAGAATCTTTTAATTAAGGTTTTTGGTTATACATGATTTTAATGACCAACAATTAAATGCATATCTCTAGAGAATAAAAATTAGTAATGTGCATTTACTAATTGGAGATTTTTTGTTGAGAGATTTCGGAAAATATTGGACAAGCATTTACTGGAATTATGAAAACCGAATTTTACATTCATTGCATATCTTGAGAATATTTTCAGTTTTGGAAATTCCTTGGTGTCCAAACATCCTTGGTCTATGAATACCTAAGTTTGCATTCCTAGCAAACTATCGTAAGATCCAGGCAAACATCATCTTTTTGCTATTTCTGGTGGAGTCGTCTATCCGGAGAGGAAAGTACCATAATTATGCGAAATCTCTTACGACTGCTCGTTTAAAGACTTTTGTGGGATCAAGAAGCTTTACGAATACCGTTGGTGGGAAACTAGATAATTGCACTCTTAATGGTTTCCGATTGATTTGACTGACTAATGGTTGTTGAAACTTTGATTGCACCTAGTTTTTTTATTCTTGAGAATTTTCTCTTCTGATATAAGATTCACTCAAACTAGATCGAAGTATCGTCGGGATCTTTAGAACTGTTTGTAGATCTAAAGACATCTTGTGATAATACATTGTTAACAGACTCCGTTCTGTACATGATTGATTACAAGAGATTCAAGTGGTTTTGTGCAGGTTTAATTGAAGATTAAAGAAGATTTGAAGACGAAGAAAATTTCTTATTGGTTTCTCATATCTTTGTGTTGAACAATCCTTGATCAGATAGGATCCAACTAGAATAAAATTTATTCGATTGATTAGTTGTGTGAGATCGGCATCACTTTATAGTTCCTTGTTGGAATCTATATCGACTGATTGCGAACCTAAACTTGGCTACTTCGGTAGTTATTGGATATATTGATCTAACCAGTAAAAGGAGTTTATTATCTTAAACGGAAGAGCCTTTGCATATGACTTGAGATATCTTATCTTAAAGAATCAATAGAGTTGTTACCAAATAGATTTGTTGTTCCTTTACTGTTTGGAATACGATCCAATGGAATTGTTCCAGTGTGTGCACTCATCGAAGTCGGAAGCGCAGGGATACTGAGGAAACTAAGTGAACTAGGGGTAGTTGCTTGGTCTCAACTATATGAAGTTGGTTTAGATTTTTTATAGCGGCTTAAATCTGAGAGTATTCAATTTTGAACTTGGTCCTGGGGTTTTTCTGCATTTACATTTTTCCTCATTAACAAAATCTTGTTGTGTGATTTACCTTTCTATTTTCGCAATTATATTTGTTTATATAATATGAAGTAAATTACACAAACGTTAACTCCGCTTTACTTGATAGTGATCCTATAAAGTTTGGTTAAGTCTGAACCTATTATCAAGTAATCACACTTTGGTTATCGTATTGTCTCGATCTCGTATCCATAGACAATCACACAAAGTGTGAATACCGATTTGTAGTATTGTCTCGACTTTGTCCATAGACAATCACTTTCGGTAAGAGGACTTATATGTGGATAAATAAAAGATTGTGGTGTATTTGGATACCCTCGTCTTTTCAATATTATTGTCGCTACTTGGAATTCTTATGATTCTCCAATAGAGTTAGGATTAGACGTATTTTTGGAGATTAGAATGAGAATAATTTATTTTATTTTATTTTTATGGAAGGTTTTGGCGATAGAGTGTTTCTCGCTCGATCAACTGAAAACCGTTAAGTGATTATTGGATATTTTTATAAATATAATATCGGATAAACTAATGAACTTCAAATAACTTAACAATTAATTTTTTTAAACAAATAATTAAATAAAACTTAAAAATCATGCCCGCCCGATCTTCCAAACTCGACCCAAAGATTCACATTCAGATTTTCTCTTAACATGTTATACATATTCTAGTTATGAATGTAAACTAGTCATTTGTGCATAGTTCCTTGCAGGTAGCTCTCTTTGTGATCGAATCTCATGCCTCAAATATGTATCATAATGGTTAGTCCAACCTTATCATGTCGGGTTTTCTGAGTTACTATGTTATGCATAATTATGAAAGTGAGCATGGTCTTGTGCATTTCACGAGCACTTAAACCATAATATGACCCAAAAATGACAGCGAACTTCCGCTTTAGTATTCCAAAATCCCGTTCCACACCCTTCCTCAAATCCATAATTCTATGTTGTGAAAAAACTGGTATGATCAACCCAATTTTCCATTTGGGGACTGATGGTAATTAAGCTTCATGTAAGGTTGGTCATTTTAGATAGATTTTATCCCCAAGATAATATCCATGAGTGTATTGATGGTCGTCGATTGTGAAATATACTTAGGGACAAATTCCATACTTTAGATCTTCAAACAGAGCGATTTTTGCAATATATTTTTGTCATTTTTGTGAACTAGAAGACCAAAAAATATGTGCCATATCCAATAACAATCATAAGAAGTAGCAGTTTCAAGGATAATAGTTGGTTTTGGGTAATAACCCTTGTATTGACCGACCCAATAGGTAAGGCATCCAGTCCAAATCCAATGCATACAATAGAATTCCTGTGAATCCCCTATCCTAGTTTTTAACATTTCTCTAACATCTTCCTCGGTTGGTTTTGGTAAACACGTTGGATCAAAATGATTGATCATTATTTCGCAGAAAAATGAAAGGTACTCGTATGAACTTGTTTTGCCCATACGAAGGTACTCATCGTTCAAATCCGTAGGCCTCCCATAAGCCATAACCCTTATGGCCGAAGTAACCTTTTGTTCCGGACTATAACCTCAAATATTCAGTGCATCAAATTGAGATTGTACCCGAAAAATCTCATTGATAATATTTATCACCAACTGTTGGGGCATTGCGGAATCGACGCTGGAAATATTGACCATATAGTATACACAATTTGGAAGAAAATAATCATGCATCAGTTTTTGGTGGAACCGTTCCCTCTCTCTAAACGTATGGCTTTGGAGCTCTAGGTGTTTGACCTGAATGTATCAACATCATAGTGTTGGTCAGTCCTTTATCTTCACCCGCCTCATCATCAAGTTGTTGCAACATCCAAATACACCTTTGTTGATGTGATTTAAACCGATCCAAGCATATGTATCTCTTCATCAAAACAAGACATTTTATTATGAAATTAAAAGTATAATTAGATTGAGGATAAAGGCAAAAAAGAAGAAGTAAATAGTGAAAACTTTATATAAAAATAGGTATGAATAAATTGACGAATTATGAGGTATATACATAACTAGTCATAAAAACCCAAAGTGACCAAACTTGTGGTACAAAAACCCTATTCAGATGTTGAGATCCATTAAAACTTCATCTTAAACAAAATTGATACAAAAACCCCAAACTTTTAAAAATTGATACAAAAACCCCAAATTTCAAAATCGGTTTCATCAAATTCTTTGGGGTTTTTGTGTTACTTTTGTTTTGATGTTTTTTTTGTGTGGATGAATAGTGACACATTTGGGGATATAACTCGCGGACCGCATATTATATAAGACTGAAATAGGGGAGAAATAACTGTTACAAAATAGTTGTTAATGATAGAATCAAGATCGAGCGATTGAATCTCCAAAGCCAGCGATCAAAGCTCTTTCATTGGTGTTTTTCATTTCATTTGGCCGCTCGATGAAAGTCTATCTCATAGTGGCGCTGATAGTTTGCCAGGAAACCTGTTTTTCCAAGAGTAAAGAAGACATACACTGGCACCTGGACCTGGTTTAGCAAACGAAAAAAATTATTTAACCCCAGAACCGGCTTTAGCAATGTTTTGTTTTGTCTTTTCTTTAATTAATTTTATTTTTGGAGCCCCTTTGACGAAGAAAACAGCCCCAAGAACACTTAAAAGGGTTAAGTCGTATCTGCGGTCCTTTGTGAACAATGGAGAAAATTAAAAGAGTAGTGAATCAAATAGCTTATACACCATCAACGGACCTCTCAAAATCAAAACTCTCTTTTCTTCATCGTTCTCTTATTCCATTCCTTTATCTCTCTTCTACTCTCTACAAAGTCTCTATTTCTCTCCGCCACCAGTTATACCACTTTGGTTTCTTTCACAAACACAGGTACAATTTTTGCACTTACTTCCCCGCCACTTAGGTTAATCAGTAAACTGATTTCATGCTTTTATTTTTTCCATTTTTACTCCGTTAGATTGCCTGTACCAGTAATTAGTGTTGGAAATTTAACTTGGGGTGGAAATGGAAAGACACCTATGGTTGAATTTCTTGCTCGTTGGCTTTCTAATGCTGGAATTTCGCCTCTCATTCTCACTAGGGTAACACTTTTCCCTTTCACTTGTTCTTCTGTAGTTCAAAAATCACAAGTAATTGTTTTGTTTACTGTTCGATAATTTGGGAGTGCTTATATATGTTTGTTGTATTGCCAGGGGTATGCAGGAGGGGATGAGGCTAGAATGCTTCAACGACATCTTCTCAACACTTCTACAAAAATTGGGATAGGTGCGAATAGGGCGGCTACGGCTGCTCAATGTTTTGAAAGATTTGGTTACTTGGATCCTTGTAAAAGTATGTGCCTTGAGGGGCTTTGCTCTGACAAGAGTATAGGTTTAGGTTCCAAATCAGACAAAATTGGTGTTGTAATTTTGGATGATGGAATGCAGGTGGAGATTTTATTTTTGCGATCTAATGCTAGCGATTTTCTCTGTGTCTTTTTGTTTTTGAGTATCTTGTTATGTTTCTTATTTGTGCTTACTTGGATGACAGCACTGGAGCCTGTCCCGTGATCTTGAGATTGTTATGGTTAATGGAGTTATGCCATGGGGAAATACTTGTTTAGTTCCACTTGGACCTCTAAGGGAACCGTTATCTGCACTTCAACAAGCAGATATAGCAGTAATTCATCATGCAGACTTGGTATACAACACTGAATTACATCCTTTAACTTATATTGTTCTTTCTCTATTGCGTGGTATCTCTTTGAGAAACATGCATACTATTGAATGCCTCTCATTTCTTTTAAATATTAAACGGAATTTCCCTGCACCTTTTTGTTGAATTAGGTTCCTAATAATTTGTTTTGTTGTTTAGGTGTGTGATGAAGAGCTCAAAGGTATTGAAGCTACTATTAGAGAGCTCAAACAGACCCTTCCAATTTTTTACACAAGACTGGCTCCCTCATGCTTCTTTAATGTCAAGGACTGTGACACCAAATTGCCATTAAGAGTGATGCATAATATGGTTATATTATGTGTGTCTGCCATTGGATCTGCAAATGCCTTCGTATGGGCAATTGAAAGGGTGCTCCTCTTAGATAGATTTTACTTATTATTCTAGTATGTGATTTTTTTTAATTTGAATTTGAAGAATAGTGAAGTATCGGATCACTCAATATCTTGATACATTTTTTTCTGCAGTGGTGTTTTGCCTGTTTACTGTAGTTAGAAGGATTCAATAGTGGACATGATTCGCTGTAGTTGCTCTAGATTTTTTTTTTCTTCTTTGAAGCTACTATACCTTCCCAGCATTGCCTCTTTTTCCATCTCTTGCAACTCATTTTTTGTCTTAAGTAATTTTTGTGAAATTCTTACTGAAAGATAACTCATCGCAGGTAGGACCAGCTTATGTTGATCGAATGGACTTTATTGACCATTACTTATTCCAAAAGAAGGTGCACAGAACCTTAATTTCTTGGTTTGTTATGCCAAAATGGTGTTTTCATTAACTAGTACGAATTGCTTAGCTAAGTTTGACATGGTGATAACTTTCATTTGATCTAGGATATTGAGATGATACTAGACAAACTAAGAGTACTTCAGAAAGATTATGGAACCAAGCCGGTTGTTGTAGTGACAGAAAAGGTGAATTGTAAATTGAATTAAACTGTTTGGTATAATTTTAGAACAGAACTTGGATAAGCTTATCTCATTTTATGTGCAGGACTATGATCGAGATCCCTTAATTTTGAATAGACTGGATCCTTTTGAGGTTTTGGTTCTCTGTTCCCATTTGGAAATTGTGCCTTCTGTTGGAAATACGGAGGAGACTTTTCACAAATTGTTAAAGCAGCTTTTGAAGATTAGCATTTCTACAAGGTAATTATGAAATTCCTTTCCTGCTTTCTATGTGTGATTTTTAGAGTTCAAATGTTGATTTAAGCCCATAAATGAGACAACAAGTACAAGTCAGAGTCAATCCATGAAAAAGGAACAAAGAAAGGGTCAGAAGGAGAAAAACACAAAAATGATTAGTCGACGGTGAGAAAAACAGTGGGTCCCACCCCTATTAGAGCCACGGGATTTCTCCCGTTTTTTCTCACTGTCATCCTAGCACTACTCGGAAAAACACAATACTGCCGACAAATTTAAACAATTTTTTTTCTTTGATCTGTGGCTTGCCAGGGGAAGACCATGATCAATGAAAAGGCCATCTTGGGATCTTGGCATTATTATCGTCAAATTACGTGGAGGTCATCAAATTGGTATCGTACTTAAACGCACTTGATGGCACCATCTATGAATTAAGGAACGAGGTCGCATTTGTCTGCATTTATACAAATCAGCCACTTTGGGGTGGTGGTGGTCGGGGGGTGTAACCCAGTAGGCAGTAGCCCAAACAATCCCAAGTTTTCTGATAAATTTCCAAACATCAAACGCTCTGGGTTGCACCATGCGGGCTGCGTTACTAGCATATTCTATGTGTAAAAGATTATTTTGAAATAAAACAAGATCTTTATTCTCTTTTTGATAGGAAAAACAAGAAATTTTCCTGGATAGATACTACCGACCAAAGAAAAGCTGATAAAAATTACAAATAGTAATTAGTACAGTACTGCTGTCCATACCTCCTTACTTATGTTTCCAGAAGTGATTATTTGACAAGACAAACTAACTGTCTTTTAGGTTCAAATCCAACGGGTCATACTCTACCACGTGTGTATTGACAAATATCTTCTATCTTCACCATCTCCATCCGAAAGTTATAGTAAAACTAACAAACATTAATCTTCTCCACTTTTCATCTGTGTCAGAAGAAGACTCAGAACGTGTATTCAACAATCAGCTCAACTACTCTCTTTCTTTTTCTTCTTCTTCGTCTTCTCTCTCTCTCTTCTTAGTACATTCATTCCCTTTCTCCAGCTGTGTTGTCCCCCTCTCTAATAAGAGGGAAAACAAACCATTTCTGATTATTATTTTTCTTCACTAATTGGTGGGGTTCACCACCCACCAATTCTTCGTTTTCCTAGTAAATGCAGTTCTGGGTTCTTCAGAAATGCTCCGAGAACATTTACTACAGTGTCTCCGGATCAGCTTCTGAAACCAACAGTCTGTTCTAATGGCTGTTCCTAACTGGGTTGTCGGTGCTCCTCAATTGGGTGTGAGTAGAGGAGATTTGGGTTCTCCTAAATATCCAGCGTTTGGTTTCAGCTATAAAAACACAAATGCTGAAAATTTTCCTACACGAGAATGTTTTAGTGTTTTGGGAAGTTTATCTGTTCAAAATTTTCAGAGGGGTTTAACAGCTATAGAGGAGGAGAGTTCATCATCGATGTCAGATATTTGTCAAGAAGAGAGTGTTAAACGTGAGGAATTACAGAAGAGCTTCACTTCTCTCCCAAGTGAGTACTCTTAGTAAAAATCTTGGATGTGATAATATTTAGTTAAGGTTCGTGTCAGATTATTGATGAGCTGACTTGCATCCCAGCTTAATTTTTCTCATACATTGATAAAAATTAAATCTTTTCAATGACATAAAGAGTAGTTCTCATAGCATTCATGTTTAGGCTGTGTTTGAGCTAGGCATTGTTATATATTCAGGTTTATTAGTATTGTACTATATTTTATAGTTCTATTCATGTAAAGGATCTGGTTCTGGACATAATAGTTAATTTTGGTAACAGTTTACTAGTTTATTAATTCATTTAAATGGCTTAAGGTGGATTTCTAGATGTACTATCTGTTGAGGTGGATTGTGAGAATAACTTTTGGCTCCTTCATTGCAAAGATAGTCTACAAGTAGCATTGCAACTATCGGTGGTTAAACCGTTAAAGTATAATTGAGAAGTGGTAACTGGCATGGGTTGCGTAATTCTTTAAATATTATGTTCTTTAATGTCATGCAAGTAATGAGATTCTGTTTTGCTTAGATGCAATTGAGATGCTATTTCTTTTTGGGTCCTAACTGTTTGCGACGTGGCTGAATTATTCGCTCTTTTGCATTTCATATCTTGAATATTTATGTTGCAGGAGCACTTTCTATAAGCAATCTTTCCGCATCTGCCGGTGATGGTTCGAAGGAGCGGGTAGCATATAAGGTAAATTGCACACTTAACAGGGTCAGACGATAATTAGGATACTCATTTTAAATTTTTATATTTTATACTGATTTCATCACCTAATCTAGGGGGTACCAGGAGCATTCAGCGAAGTTGCTGCCCTTAAAGCATACCCTAAATGTGAGGCTGTTCCTTGTGATGATTTTGAAGCAGCGTTCAAGGTTTAGTTAGATGCCGTGATTTATGTATCTGAGTTGATATACTTTTTTGCTGCTACCTCTTATTCCATAGATTTCTGTTTTCAGGCAGTTGAACTGTGGCTGGTCAACAAGGCAATACTTCCTATTGAGAGTTCTATAGGTGGAAGTGTACATCGAAATTATGATTTACTCCTTCGTCATAGGCTGCACATTGTGGGCGAGATACAGTTAGTTGTCAATCACTGCCTCATGGCACTACCTGGTGTGAGAAAAGAAGAGCTCCACCGTGTTTTAAGTCATCCCCAGGTTAGTCTCTCTTTTTCTCTCTCTCTCTCTCTCCTCACGGCCAACAATGCAGAGCTTCAAGTCCCATTATTTTCATAGTCAACCTTTCGCATACACTTTTTTTATCTGTTCGCTTGCAGGCACTCACTCAATGTGAAATCAGCTTGGGTAAGTTGGGAGTTGTCAAAGAAGGTGTAGATTCCACAGCTGGTGCAGCTCAAGTAATTGACATACATCTCTTTTATTCAATGTTGAACTTTCTACTGACACTTTTTACTTGAGGAGAACTCTCTAACAAGGGATTTCTCAATCAGTTTGTGGCCTCAAATTCCCTAAGGGATACTGGAGCTGTTGCTAGTTCTAGAGCTGCACAACTGTATGGGCTTGATATACTCGCAGAAAAAATCCAGGTTCTCTCTCTCTCTCTCTCTCTCACTCGCTCTCTGGTTTCCGCAACTACATTCTGTGTGACGATGTATTAGAGGTCGATTAAGACAAGAAGGTCCGCTTTACCTTTTTATTATGATTAGGCGAACTTCTACCTGACTCTTCTTAATTTTACATTTTTTTTACATTGAGTAGGATGACTCAGATAATGTCACACGTTTTCTGATACTTGCGAGGGAGCCTATATTTCCAATAACTGGCAGACCCTTTAAGGTAAATTACTTTCTAATAAAGCTCATCTTAGTTAGTTACTTTTTAAACTTAAAATTTTCAAGTCAGCAAATGATGTTTGCAGACAAGTATTGTCTTCACTTTAGAAGAAGGCCCTGGAATACTATTTAAAGCTCTAGCAGTTTTTGCTATGAGGGACATTAATTTGACAAAGGTATCTCAAAGTAGCAGTTCTGTTGTTTTCACCTATTTCGTCTAGTAAATTCAGACCATATCTTACATTTTGTATGTCTATACAGATAGAGAGCAGACCACAGAGAAACCGACCTTTACGGGTTGTTAATGACTCAAAAAATGCGGGTGCGAAGTAAGTGAAGATTCTTTTTTGATCAATCACTATAAATCAAATCAAAGCTATTTTTTTCTTCGATCCTTGTGGAATGCTCATCGTTGAAGGGATTAATATGCATTGTCAAATTTGTAATTGTAGTTTCTCATCTAGGGTTTGAAACTGCTATTAATTTCCAGAGGCTTGTAGTCGTTCTGGGATTTCCCAAGAAACCAAACAGTTTCGGATTTGGGATTTTATTGTGTCATCTAGTGATCAAAATGAATAATTTCTGGTTACAGGTATTTCGACTACCTTTTCTATATTGATTTTGAAGCTTCAATGTCAGAGCCTCGCGCACAACATGCTTTGGGACATTTGCAGGTTTGTCTACACTATTCAAGAAAAAGGATAATTGCTATTGTATCACATCTATGTCCAATAAAGGGGCCGCCAAAAGGACATACCCCTATAACTGAAGGAGCCTGGCAGTCTGGCACACCCATGTATATGAAATCTAATCCGTGGGATTGCCTTTTAGGTTCTTGCTATCGCCAGGGGCGGAGGCAGTGTGTTGCAAAGGTGTGCAATTGCACACCCTCAAATCCTAAATTTCTCTATTTTGCAAGCCCAGATGAATCACCAACCGAATCTTGCACCCCCTAGAAATGTGGAGTTGAAAGCGCAAGAGTACAAAACTCAATTCCTAATCTTAGTTCTCACTTCTCAGTCACGTACTCACACAACGAGAGACGAGTGTCGCAACCATTAAGGGAAACTTAGCACCAATAACAATGGTAGCAACCATTAAAGACAAGTTAACAACAATGACAAGGGATAGATGGACACTTTGATTCTTTGGTGCGCAAAGAAAAAAAAAATCCTGGTTCTTTTTTTTTTGTTGTGTATCTTTTCTTGCACCCCTCTCTTCAATTCCTAGCTCCGCCCCTGGCTATCGCTCCTTTTTGCAATTCAAACAATAGTATCTGTTTGGTAAACCATAATGATTTCTCAAGCTCGTTTATATATATATATATATAACGGAAAGAGCTTCATTTGAGAAAATTCTGCATTTTGCTGTAGGAAATTGCAACGTTTCTTCAGGTTCTCGGTTGTTATCCCATGGATGTGTCTCTGTAAATGTGGTTCTCCAGATGTATCTTCTCGTATCATTATGCTTTGCAAAGTAAGAAACAGGATGCCACTTGCTCAATCAATTGTGTCATCGATACCCTTTGCTGCCGAATTGCTATCTGGAAGCTTCATTGTTGCATGTTTAATACATCTGATAAATGGAAACTATCTTTCATCAGTCATGAGGTCTCTTTGGTAAACTGCAGCCAAATCATCCAATATAAACGAAAAATCTGTTTGAGTAACTATTACCAAGGACGCACATCTATGTGGTTGCTTAAAGAGTCAACAGGTTTTGAAGGTACAAAAACTTAGATCGGTGGTGTAAGAGTCCGGAAAGGTTAAGGTTTCTCTCAACTAAGTTACATTTGTGAAATTCCAAGACACGGATTTTTAAATATGTTATATTAAAGTTTGTTTTCCAATTATATAAAAAAAAATAAAATCTTATTATAGGGGTCACTACATGATCATTCATGATGTCCCTTATTTAACTGGAAATGACAAATTAATCCTCATAATTGATAACCTAGTTTAGTGATGAAAATCAAGTTTAGTGTTAATGATTAATTTCACTTATATTAACTCAAAATCAAAACTAAAATCAATTTTTTAGAGTTAAAAAAAAAAGTTTAGAGGAGAACCATGACCTGAAAATGACCGGGTATACTTCTAAATTAGTCCCAACTAGCTTTTTGTTGCTTAAAGTTATCTAAAAAATGTAAAAAAACTCAATTTTTTTTACATTTTCAGAGCTAATTACGGTTGGAATTTTGCTCATAACCAACTGTAAATCGAAGTTACGGTTCACTAAAGATGAACTACCAACTGTAATTGGTTAAATTTGAAGAAAACCCAATCGTAAAACCAGTTACGGTTGGTAACTAAATGCTCGATACGAACCGTAACTTAGTTACGGTTGGTAAACTAAAATGGTTACCAACCGTAACTGAAGAAAATTCTCAGAGATAAGAACATACGGATGGTAATTGAACTATTACCAACCGTAACAACATCAAAATCTCCAGTTACGGTTCATAATTGAGTTAAAATCAACCGTAACTCACATAAACCCAGAAATTTCAATTTTCATCTAAAACCCTAATTTTTGATAGAAATTAAACTTAAATCGAACAAAATAAACCAAATCGTAACTGGGTTTTCAAAACATACCTCATATAAGTCATTACACTACACTTGATTAATTTTCGAATCGTCGATTAATCGAAGGCGATGAAATTTTGAGTTTTAATGGAGGTTACGGTTGATGGGAGGAGGAGAAGGGAAGAAGGGAAGAAGAAAGAAAACAAATTTTCAATTTAGCTTTGATTTAGGTTAAAAAATGGGGAGGGTAATCTAGTCAATTTACACCCCTATAGAACATCCCCTAACCAACTAAAGGGACATTACTATCACACTGCCACCCCTCTAATAAACCATGCCGCCCCTATAACAGGCTTGAAAAAAGAAAAATGATACATAAGGAGTTATAGTAATTTGACAAAGGGAGAGATAATTGTGTCAAATAAAAAAGACTAACCATGAACACCAAATCCAATATTTTTGTGTCAATTGATGACTTAGATTTTACAAAAAGATGATCATATAAGGTCTTTACTCGCTTCACTCTTGATTAGACAAGTGGAATTATACAGGCTTAACCGAAAGATTTCGAAATAATACTCATTTTGAAGAACAACATTTTAAACTCTTTAATTTCAAAACTGGTTCTTTCAATCTAGTTAATAGATTTGATAATTTTTTATCCGCAAAGTATTGCGAACTTATGTAACAAAAATATTGTCAACAATAGATGGTCGGATGATAACTTAACCAATCTGATTCTGGCATTTTTGAGATCCTGAATACAATTGGGCTCTGTACTATCCCAGCTATACTGCTTAAATATATTGTTCAAAAAAAAAAAAAAAACTGAAATCAACCTAGAGTAGCTAGGCTAGCATGTTTTTACTTAGGATGTTTACATTTAACAGACTTAACTGCCAGTGGGTATGGGTATGTTTCAGAATATGTGAAAGAGAGGCAACGCCCTTCTTCAAGATCTTTTCCATCGTTAACCAGACAATTATTAAACCTGGCGTTTAGGGGCCAACAAAAAAAATTTAGGGGCCAACATGTTATACACAGCCCAAGGCATTTGTTAAGGGGCAAATATTTTTCATTGAAGTTACCTAAATGCCCTTGTAGTAAAAAATAAATAAAATCATAACAGTTCTTCCCATTTCCATTTCAACTCTTCTTCTTCCTCTCTTCATGTTTTCTCCCGATTGTGGAGGGAATTTTTTTTTCCCTCGTTCTTCCATTCATCGTCGCAAATCGTAAAATAAAAAATCGTCGATTCGTTTATAAAACAATGGATACGGGTAATGTACCACACAGACCTAAAACCAAAAACGTTCCTCGCGGAAACGATCCAAAAATTGGGATTTTAGCAAGAAACAAAGAGATTGTTGCTGAAAATGACGAAGAACGCGACTAAGACGAAGCCGCGGATGTAGTTGGTGGTGGCGATTCTGATAGTCTAACACTCCGACAACTTCAAATGGCTCCAATTAGGTAAGACTCTATCAATTTTAGGGTTTATTTCGCTTTAATTCGACGAATCAAGATTTTTTTTTTCTAGGGTTTTCTGAAATTTACCCAGATTCGGGAGTTAATCAACTAATTTTACTTCCGAATGTGGTGTTGTTCTTAAATTTCTCAAGAACATCGACAATATTCATAAGTTAAAATTTTTGTTTTCTTCCGAATATGTTTGGCCATATGTTCATGTGTACCAAAATGGAAAGAATCGGTAGTTTAATGAATTTTGTTTCTTCCGAATATGTTTAAGTTGAGACACAATAATCGGTAGTACACTTACTACCGAATATATAAATATGATGAAAAATTAAAAATTAGTGATTTATGAAAAATCCCATTTTGGGGCCAGGAAATATTCGGAAGAAAATATAAAGTTTTATATCTCCGATTGTATAGGATGAAAATTTTAGAGTCTCTGAACTCCAATTGATGCATATTCGGTTTGAAATTTATTTAATTTGCTTCCGATTGTTTTATATTCGGGAATGATAAGCATGTATGTGCAATATTTTATACCCATATTTATATGAGCTAGGACTCGATATTTTGACTAACAACACAATTTTAGTGCTTTTGTAGAAAGTACAACCGAATCCGATCATCGGAAGAATACATGGCTAAATTGGTAGCTTCAATGGTGTTTGCGGTAAAAAGCACCTAACACTGCTCATGGCACCAAGGAGACATGGCCTCACTAATCGTGGTCTACTTTATTATTTGCGAGGATGGTCGCATCACTAAAGCCTCGTCAAGCCAGAAGTTAAAATGGTGAATGCTTTTATGTGCTAAGCACGTTAAACTCCACTAAGGAGTAGGCATTGAGTAGCACGTGGACTCATTACAGCCACATTTCACTAATGGAATGTTCAAATAACATTTTCTTTTCATTATGTTACCATTCCCAGTTCAAGCAGCTACCAGCAAAACATGATAAAGAAACAAAATAGCAGAGAAGTACGAAATGGAAAGAATTACTACAACAGTGCAACGACAGCTGTTCTCTGTGGTGGAGGTGCTTAAAGGGTCATCGATCTGCGGACGGTGAAGGAGATGGTTTGTCGTGAGAGATGTGATTCGTTGTTTTTGTCCGGAGTTGCGAAAAATGAAATATATGCATGGCTGTGAACTGGGAGGAGTGGTTGCGGTTGGCAGGGAAGAAGTGCCGGTGAAGTTGCATATGGCTGCTGACGGAAATATTAGCTGAACTGGTGGTTTTTGGCAACAGATTTTAGGGATTCTTGAACGGTCTTTGTTGAATGGTGGTTGTACTGACTTTGGAGTCGGATGGTCGTGAATGATGGGTATTTTGTGAGATATTCAGTTGCAAGCTTGGTTGAGTTGTTGTGATCGATGGCTAGCTCAATTAGTTGGTTCAAGAAGATGCTGTGCCTGTGAAATAAGGAACCAGAAGTGGTGTTATAATTAGCTGCAAACAGCTGTCCTAGCATCGGAGTAGGGAGATGGTGGCTGGATATAAATGCACAGCAACGAAGAAGAAAGATGTACGTTGTTGGCTGATTTGAATCAAGTGCAGTGAGGTTCTTTGGCTGGACGGGCAGAAGACGAAGAGGAGTTTCGTATGTTGACTGAGGTTATGCTGCTGTGATAGGTGCCGTGACTAAAGTTTACACGGACAGAGATTGAGAAGATGAAGAAGACAAACTGGCGTCGTGGTTTGTAGGCGGAAGTTTCTCAGAGGACGTTGGCTATGATGAAGTCTTAGAAGAATTGTGATGTTGGTAGCTTGCAGGTGACTTGGAAGAGTTGAACTGGAATCCAGGAAGTGAAGACATGGGTTCTGGTCGGTAAGATTTGAGAACGATAAGGAGTTTTGGACCGTCAGAAATAGCTGTTGGGTTTGGAAATTGATGGTTCGGTAGTGGACTGGGCCTTGGAGATATGTGATATTGGCTAGGTCTGGGATTCCTTCCCAGGAGGGGGATATATATTTCAGTCAAGAAGAGAGATTAGGGAGAGACCGGGGGTTTGGAGGCTATTTTGCCGACAACCAGAAGCAGAAAAGGAGGAAGACGGCGGCCAGTTTGGAGGAGGCTGCCGCAGCAACAGACACAAAGAGGAACGAAGGGTTTGCAGTTTTGTTTTCCATTTTCGATTAGAGCGATTTTCCTTCATATGTTTATGGCTTTTGAGAAAGCCATGTCTTGCTAATAGTTTTGTAACTAGGGTTCTTTGGTTGAAGCCATTTTTAGCAATATACCATGATTAAATTGATAATATTTGGTTTTAGGCAATTATGAATTAATTCAAATAATTCTATACTTATGCTCTATTGATTTGATGTTGAATAATGGTTGTTGCTTCATCGGCTTTGTACGAGACAATATCCTAAGTTCATAAATATCTGGTTTTGCAATTTTATTTGTTATAGTATTTGATAATCCATGCTTAGGTTAAATCATTAGATGGGTTATGCTTAAACGACGCAAAATAATAATCGCAAATCTATAAATACATAGTTTCAATAATTTTCTTGCTATTATAATTTGATAGGCCATGCTTGGGAGACTTTGATGGGTTATACTTAGGAGATGAAAGTCATATTAGAGAAAGTATACCGATAATAGGTGTTGCAATAGAACAACGATGTAGATGCATATTTCAGATTATGAATTCTTTTCAGTACCAAATAGAAATAATGGTGGATACCTTAGACCCTGCTTACTGAATCCCTTTCTCACTGCATTTAAGTTCTTTTTATTTATTTTATTATTTCATTCGTATTTCTAAAAATCCAAAAACATCTTTTCTGGTTAATTTTTATTAGAGATATTGATTACGGTATTTCCACCGCTCCTTGTGGGAACGACCCGTACTTTCCTCTGTCTACTAGTTGGACACCGTGCGATTGCGGTTTATTATATAGGCATCTCCCGAAAGCCTATCAATTTTTGGCGCCGTTGTCGGGGATCAAAAACTTGGTAGGCTCGGAAACCCACAATAATAATACTGCAAGTGCACAGTGTCTAACTAGTAGAAAAATGGCAAGTACAGGTCGTTCCCACGAGGAGTGTGAAATACTACTACTAACTAATATCAAAAGTAACCAATCGACAAGATGATGTTTTAGCAATTTTTTCAGAAATTTGGAACAAAATGAAATAATAATAATTCTAATGATAAACAAATGAGAATGAGGTTATTAGGGTTTTCTGTTTCCACCAATTAATTATGCAAACTCTACTAATCTTCAAAAATATAGTTCATGCATTTTTAAATATTGTTTCTACGTTGTAACTTCCTTCGCTTCTTATGTAGTGATCATAAAGCATTACCTATCTATCCTTGCATACCACGTCTAGGGATTTTACCAAAGCACGAAATATCAATTCAAAAACATAAATAATCAAGAAAATCACATAATCAATTAAATACCAAGCTATATGAAGAGAAATTACTAGTCATTCAAATCATTATTAAGCATATAAATGTAGAGTTCACGCAATCAAATTGGTTTCTACCTAAACCCTAACATGAATCTAGCTCGTCATGGCTTTCTCAAAAGCCATAAAAAAATTAAAATCAAAACGAAAAGCTAATCGAAAAACCAAATCAAGAACTCCAAACCCTATTCGGCTGTTTATGGCTGTGCAGCCGCGCTCGGCTTCCTCCACTGCCTTGCGTCTTCAACTATAAAGCTCATGGAGCTACACAAGAGGTCTATTCACACAACATTATTCTTCCAACACTTTTCATCTTCATTTTCGTGCATTTCTTCAGTGAGAACTTCGACTCGACTCCACTGAAAACTTGGTTGGTTAACAGCCAAGCCCACTCAACTTCGCAGCTAGCATAGTTATATTTAGCCAACTCCAGGACCTTTAGAATCCCGTTACCCACCGGTTGTATAAGATCATCACCAGCAACACCCGTTTCGAGAATAAACAGAACCACTTTGACGAGCTGCTGCTATAATGTGTTAAACTTAAACTTAAGGTTCAATTTAGAATTTATTGTTATCTTCATCTCCAAACTTAGGAGGTATTTATAGTTAAATTTATATTTACAAAATAATTTAGTAATTGGAGTGATGATTGGTGTAATTGGTGGAGTGATTGGAGTGAGTGATTGGTGGAGTAATTGGATGAGTGATTGGTGGAGTAATTGGATGAGAAATTGGTGGAGTAAATGATTGGGGTTGATTCAACACTCTCCCTCAAGGTGGTGCATATATGTCACAGATGCCCAACTTGACAAGTGAATCATTAAACATATTATTTGATACGGCCTTAGTCAGAATATCTGCCAGCTGTTGTGTTGTTCGGATATATGGTACTTCAATAATGTTTTCTTCAAGTTTCTCATAGATGAAGTTCCTATCAATTTCCACATGCTTCGTTCGATCATGTTGCACCGGATTCTCTGCAATTTTGATTGCTGACTGATTATCACAAACAACTTCATAGGTTTTTCAGATGGAAAACCAAGCTCTCCCATAAGCCTTTTCAACCATAACAATTCACAAATTCCTTTTACCATTGCCCTATATTCTGTTTCAGCACTTGACAGGGAAACAACATGTTGTTTCTTAGACTTCCAAGTTACTAAGTTACCTCCGACGAAGGTAACATACCCAGATGTCGATCTTCTCCTATCGCCTTTGCCTCCCCAGTCTGAGTCGGTGTAACCAGATACATTGAGATGTCCATGTTTTGAAAACATCAACCCTCTGCCTAGTGCGGACTTCAAATATCTCAGTATCCTTATTACTGCATTCATGTGTTGTTGACCTGGATTATGCATAAATCTGCTTACAACACTTACAAAGATATGCAATGTCAGTCTTGTATGAGAAAGATAAATCAAACGGCCAACTAACCTCTGGTATTGCCCCTTGTCACCGGTACTTGATCAGAACACTTTCAAGACCATGATTTTGTTCCATAGGAGACCCAATCGGCTCACAACCCAGCATACCGGTTTCCTTCAACAAGTTAATCACATATTTTCGCTGAGACAAGAAAATTCCCTTTTCAGATCGTAAAAATTCAATGCCAAGAAAGTATTTAAGTCCACCCAGATCCTTCATATCAAACTCAGAATACAAACAACTCTTCAGATTATTCAGCTCTTCAGGGTCATTTCCTGTTACCACCATATCATCCACATAGATAATAAGCGTCGTTAACTTTTCACCAACTCTTTTTAGGAACAAGGTATGATCAGCGTTACTCTTTGTATACCCAAATTTCTTCATTGCTAGACGAAATCTCCCAAACCAAGCTCTAGAAGACTGCTTCAAACCATATAAGGCCTTCTTTAGCTTACAAACCATGTTAGCATCGTTCGGAGCATTATAACCTGGAGGTAATGACATGTATACTTCTTATTGTAAATCACCATGCAAAAAAGCATTTTTTACATCATATTGTTACAGGGGCCAGCCTAGATTTGCTTCCAAGGATAATAATACTCGAATAGTGTTGATTTTTGCAACATGAGCAAACGTCTCCTGATAATCAATACCATAAGTCTGGGTAAAACCTTTAGCCACAAGTCTTGCTTTATACCTATCAATAGAGCCATCTGGATTATGCTTGATAGCATATACCTACCTAAAACCAACTGGTTTCTTTCCTTCTGGTAACACTGCTATTTCCCATGTATTATTTTCTTCCAGCACTATCATCTCCTTTTTCATCGAATCAGCCCATTTTGGATCACGTAAAGCTTCTTGTACGTTTTTAGGAATGGTAGCATCTTCCATATGATTGACAAATGCTTTTACAGCTTCTGATAATCTATGAGTAGACATGTAGTTTGCAATGGGATATTTCACCTTCCTAATTGCTTCAGGTGAAAAACGATCTGGTGGAACTCCACGATTACTTCTTTGTGGTAATTGGTACTTAACAGTTTCAAGTAACTCACAAGTATTGTCAGTATTAATCGAAGGATTTGGGTTCACCTCAGGAGTTTTAGCAAGAGGATAACTTGTTGTAGGTACTAAAGGTGAAGAAAGGACGGGGACTTCAATCACATGAGTTTCAGCCTCTTGAACTGTTTCAGTGGGTGTCATCGTGATCGCACCAATATCGAGAGAACCGGGAGTGTTACTTGAAATTTCTTCACCGCCAAGATTTATCTCATTATTAGTTGGAAATAAATCAATCCAATTCAACTCTTCAATTTGACTCTCTCCCCAAGAGGAGGACTTTGATTCATATGTTGAATAAAACTTCTCGTGCTCGGAGAAGGTAACATCCATACTAACATAACATTTACGAGTAGAAGGATGATAACACTTGTAACCCTTTTGGTACTGATGATAACCAACGAAAACGCACTTTAGTGCACATGGGTCCATCTTGGTACGCAAATATTTTTGTATGTGAACATAAACGGTACATCCAAACACTCATGGAGGAGTTTAAGTCGAGAAGGAATCGTCATAAACGAAGCCAATTTATCCAAGGGTGTTTGAAATTTCAAAACACTAGTGCAGACACGATTAAGAAGATACACTGCATTAGTGATAGCTTCTTCCCAGAAATGTGGCCTAATGTTTGCTCCAATCAAACAAGCTCTAGTAATCTCAAGTAATTGCCTGTTCTTCCTCTCCGCAACACCATTTTGTTGTGGCGTAGAAGGACAAGTAGTCTCATGAATTAAACCATGTTCCTGGAAATAACCTTGTAACACTTCATTAACATATTCACCACCATTATCAGAACGAAGAACCTTTAAAGTGGTGGAAAATTGTGTTTGAATCATCACATGAAAAGATTTGAAAATACTGATACATCACTTTTATTTTTCATCAAATAAAGCCAAGTCATACGCGTGCAATCATCGACAAATAGAACAAACCAACGGAACCCTGAATTACTTGTAATCCGGAAAGCCCCCCAAACATCAGAATGAACCAAAGCAAAAGGAATTAATCTTTCTCGCTAAAGCTATCGTAAGTCGCACGGTGACTCTTTGCTAAGATGCAAGTTTCGCAATCGAAATTAGAAGGCTTGCGGGTTAAAAATAAAGTTGGAAATAAGTGTTGTAAATAACCAAAAGAAACATGACCCAACCGTGATGCCACAATAGAATTTGATCTTCATTTGCATGAGAGGACCCTTGGCCGACAAAGACCGTCCTTCACACACATCATCTATGTAATATAACCCTCCTTTTTTAGTACCACGCCCAATTATCTTCCCATTACTAAGATCTTGAAGAAAACAAAAGGTCGAATAGATTAATACTACGCAATTTAACTGTGCAGTCACTTGTGTTACAGACAAAAGATTATTAGAAAGAGAAGGAATCAACAGAGTATGTTCCAAAGTCAAAGAAGAATTCAACTTCACTCTCCTAGCTGCAGTAACCGGACATGAAACTCCATTGGCATTATAAACCATTGAGCATTCAGGTTTACATACTTTCTCCAAAAGAGATGCTTCAAATGTCATGTGATTAGTGGCACCGGAATCAAGTACCCAACCATGATCTTTTTCTGAATTTGTAGCAAGTAAAGCCATATCGATTTTACTTGAATGAATATCGTTTTTTTTTTTTTTTTTTTTACAAATGAGACTAAAAAGATACAAATGAAACCGATTGTGTGCACAACTCGCTTATGGGGGTCGAAAAACAAACCGGCTAGATACTAGCTAGCAACTAAAAATATGAGTAATTGAAATAGGAGGAATAAGTCCTATAAGGGTAAAACGGTAAGAGTTCAAATTCAAAATCAAGTTTTCTCTCTTGCACAGAGAAATTAAGTTCGACAAATCAACCAAATATATGAAAAACAAACTTAACAGGGGTTTGCTTATAAGGAGGTTTACCAAACTTAACAAGGGTTGCTTATAAAACAACACCAAACAACAACAAGGTGCAAAAATTGATTCTTGATGAGAAAACAAGATCTTGATCAAAGATGATAACTGTTTGTAAGAAACAAAAAAAAACAGCAGTACAACTTACTTAGTCCAAGATAAATGGATTAACAAGATTAAGTAGGATTTAAAAAAGGGACAATCATAAAGTTAGCATAACAAGTTTATCATAAAATCGGTAGTATAACTTACTTGTTTCAATAAATGCATAAAGAAAGACAAAAACCTTAAGCCAGCGGAAGAAGGATCAATCGAAGTAACGAAGCACTCACCACTAAGAAGCACTCAACTCACCATGGAGATCTGATACCATGTTAAACTTAAACTTAAGGTTCAATTTAGAATTTATTGTTATCTTCATCTCCAAACTTAGGAGGTATTTATAGTTAAATTTACATTTACAAAATAATTTAGTAATTGGAGTGATGATTGGTGTAATTGGTGGAGTAATTGGATGAGCAATTGGTGGAGTAATTGATTGGGGTTGATTCAACATAATGAACATCTTCAGTAACATCAACCCATCTCCATTAATATCGAAGCCCAACCAAGTTGCGTCACAAGCTCCAGCAAATCATTGTTGTTGCAGTTACAGCCACCATCACCGATTGCATTTCGATCCACAGCAAACCAACTCCAGTCCGAGTACGAACCCCAAATGTGTATATAGCCATGACCATCACCTCCACTAGTAGCTTGAGAACTCACTGCCATTCATGACTCCGGCATAATTTCAGTTCAAATATTCGTCTCTTTGTGTGTTTTCGTCACTTGTATCTCCGCCAACAAACCCATAATTACTTCTGCGCAACTTTATTTCTCCACCAAGTGACAGCTCCACTGCTGGCTATTATTTCAGCCATCACAAACCATATAATGAATCGCAGAGCAATTCCATCTTCTCTGAAGTCTTGCAATGTAAACACCTGCGAGACACTTATCCATTTCCACTGCTTTTAAATCTTCCTTCACCTGAGCCCAGCACATACAAGGGACCTTTGCCGCAACAGTATTGGCATCTGTGGTCTGCCATGGAGCTGGTCATGAAGAGACGCAAGCACCACCGCCAACAATCTCCAGTACTCAGTTCAGCTCTCCTCGGGTCTGCAATAACTCCTCCGTACAT